>MU249631.1:3328794-3399309 GCA_018977245.1 Lethenteron camtschaticum
TACGTTAAAGAACACCTTAAGTAAAGGGTCAGATTCAAGAATAGAAACATGCACACGTGGTGAGCAAAGGTGCTCGGCATCTGCACATTGAAATGAGTGGCTCCGACACGGTAGAAATTCAAGTTGTTTATTAAATTCTTGGCTAAAGTCTTCTTGGTTCTTTCGGTAAAGTCACGTAGAAGGGAAGTAATAAAATAACAAAATAAAAAATAAAACATAATAAAATACAATTCTCACGACGTTTTGGCCACAACGCAGGCAGCCGTCCTCAGGTGCTGCTTGCGTTCTGGCCGAAACGTCGTGAAAATTATTTTATTAAGTTAAATTTGTATTATTTTATTATTTTCCTTCTACGTGACTTTACCGAAAGAACCAAGAACACGAATCCCTGCAGTCACGAAAGCTTTAAATCGAAATTTGAAGCGATCAAATTATTGCAGCGGGCAGCAACAGCAAAATGTAATGTTGTAAATGCGGCTGCAGGCCTAATGCTGATGTCATCGACATTGGCATTTAGGTCCGAGCTAGTGATTTCATTTCAATCAAGTGCAGAGCCAAATGTAATGTGATGAGCATTTTGCGTAGTGATTGGTGACTGGGCCCAGATCATCACTTCGCAACACTTAAGAAGCCCACTTGTAATCACACGTAAAAAAAAACTCGCATTCATCTATAGCACTGTCATAAATATTTATTAGGTAATGTTTCAAGAAATGGCCCTTTTTTGAATGGCAATTGCCCAAAATGTGGCCTATTAAATACATACATTTCACAGTAATTTTGTTTCTTGTTGTGGTTGTCCCACCTGATGACGAAAGCTTGTGTTGCTTCCGAAACGTCGTGATTTAATTTAGTTCTAAATTTATTTTTTTATACGAAAAAATTTTCACCTACGTGACTTTACCGAAAGAACCAAAGAGTATGGATCCTTGCAGTCACGAAAACTTCAAATCTAGAAGATTAAATAAATGTTAAGGCAGTGTTATTGTTACTTTTCTGCTAATTATTTGTGTGCGCCACTGCCAAAGCACCATCACAAAAACAGGACCCTGTGGGGTGGGCTGGTAGGACCGAACAATTGAATGGCTATAATAAAATGAAATGGCAAAAAATGGCCGCCAATAAGTGGATGCCCCGTGGCCCCGCCCTCCACCCGCGTAACCCCGCCCCGGCCACCCCCCCCCCCATCTCGGTGTCCCCGCCCCAGCCGCCCCGCCCCTTACCGCCGTAACCCCGCCCCAACCCCGCGTACCCCGCCCTCCACCTCGTGCCCACGCCCCTGCCGCCTTGCCCCCCATCCCCATGACCCCGCCCCTGCCGCTGTAGCCCCGCCCAATACACCCCAAGCGGGGGAGAGATTCCCAGGCCTGGCTCGGCTGGAGAGCCGCCGACGAGGGGGGTAGGGAGTTGTTTTTAAAGTAAAAGCTTTAAATGTAAATGTTTCTATTTATAAACATCAGGGAATGTAACATTGTTAAACATTAACCACCTTTCACACACGCGGGGGTACGATACGAAGGGAGAGTTTGAGGCCTAGGTCTAGGCTTTAGGCCTAGCTGTAGGCTTTAGGCCGCCGTGAGTTAATTGTTAATATAAATGTTTTAATTATTTATGTAAAAGCTTTAAATGTAAATGTTGCTATTTATAAACATCAGGGAATGTAACATTGTTAAACATTAACCACCTTTCACACACGCGGGGGTACGATACGAAGGGAGAGTTTGAGGCCTAGGTTTAGGCTTTAGGCCTAGCTGTAGGCCTTAGGCCGCCATGAGATAATTGTTAATATAAATGTTTTAATTATTTATGTAAAAGCTTTAAATGTAAATGTTGCTATTTTAAAACATCAGGGAATGTAACATTGTTAAACATTAAGCACCTTTCACACACGCGGGGGTACGATACGAAGGGAGAGTTTGAGGCCTAGGTCTAGGCTTTAGGCCTAGCTGTAGGCCTTAGGCCGCCGTGAGTTAATTAATATAAATGTTTTAATTATTTATGTAAAAGCTTTAAATGTAAATGTTGCTATTTTAAAACATCAGGGAATGTAACATTGTTAAACATTAAGTCCCTTTCACACACGCGGGGTACGATACGAAGGGAGAGTTTCAGGCCTAGGTCTCGGTTTTTGTAGGGTCATGCCAAGTGTTTGCAGTAGGGGGCGATGTTGCTACACGGACGGACGGACGGACAACAGACAAACGGACGGACGATATAATCTATTGGTGGCTGGTCCACTTCGTTCCTACCAGTATAATGTACATCACGGAACTGAGGGTCTTTGCATTGCACTCTGACCTTGGTGCACCCCCTGGCGACCAGAGCAATGTTGAATTTGGCCTGCAGCTAAGGTGCAGATGGCATTGCAAAAATGATGAGGAGTTTTTGGCCTGGGAAGTAATAAGGATACATTCCATTATTGATCAGAGGCAGATTTTGCATGTTCAGCAGTACAGAATCAGAATATGTATTTGTCCTGGAGGAATCCGATGAGCTATTAAGCTATTTTCACAGATTTCCAGGAGAGACAGGTCAGAACTTTGCAAGGTTCTGTCACATGTGTGATGGGGTCTGCCCCGTCCTTAATTAAAATGCAAACTAAAAAAACGAAAATGCGAGGGTGGTGTGTAATGCTCAACATTATGTCATTATATACTAAATATAATAATGATTATTCTTGGTTATTTCGGTAAAGTCACGTAGAAGGGAAATAATAAAATAATATAAATATTAAACAAAAAAATATGAATCCCTGCAGTCACAAAAGCTTTAAATCAAAATAATAATGCTTGATAGGAATCACACAAGTCAATACATTTGAGGTAAACTTTTAACGGTTAACAGTAATTAACAAAAAAAATTGTGTTGCAGTGAACTACTCCGACAATGGCGTCTGGCATCGATCAACTGGACGAACTTAATAAATTCTACAAAAAGAAAGTTGAATTCCCACCTCAACAACTCGAAGACCACATTACACTGCTACTCGAGAGGTGGGGAAACTCCTGGAAGAGATGGAAAAAATTCAACAGCCAGGCTTGGAACCCGTCATTACAGGTGAGGTCATTCCCACGGCAGCTCGTACGAAGGTCTCAAAGTTCGGGGAGATATGGAGCTGGATTTTATGATTCCTCTCTCTCACCCTGAATTCAATTTTGTCCCAACCTCACATGACAGTGTACCAGGTGGCTATCGCCAATTAAAAGTCGAGCGACACAAACAAATGCAAACACTACCAAATCAATCATTTGAAAATAAATTCACCATGATGGATACCTGATCCCATCAAAGGTTTATCATTGGTTTCAGTCATTAGTAGACCAAGCAATGAACAAGATACGACCTCTGGTTAGATTTCCTGTGAAGTTTACAGGCTACCAACCAGCCCGTACGCTCGTCATAACTCTCAGCCCTGACAATGAAATCTACGTGGACCTGGTTCTTGCGGTCTCCATTGGGGATGGTCTCTACGTGGTGGCCAAGCTTCGAAGATGGCCCCAGAACTGCTTCTCTGGAGGCTGTCGTTCTCGGTCTTCGAGAAAGACATCCTGAATCTGCTTCCGAGCTCTTCCTGCCACCTGAAGACCCTGAAGATCCTCAATACTTGCAGAAGCACGACACTCGGCTGCAAAAGACGTCGCAGTTCGCGAGTGGAATCTGCTCGTACCACCTGAAGACGGCCTTCCTCCACCTGCTCACGCGCACGCACCCGACGCAGTGGGATGACACCGAAAAGAACCTGAATGCCCGCCTTGATGACCTCATTCAGCTCCTGATTCAGAGCATGGAGAAAAGGGAGCTCAACCACTTCTTCCTGGGAAAAAAATGGAGCCTGGCAAAGAAGGTGGGTGCGCCGAGCATGAAGAAGGAGGGTGTTCTCAATCTCTTTGACGAGAAATTTATGAATGCAACCACCCTCAATCAGGCCAAGGAGAGACTCATCATCATTAAACGCTCTCTGCCTGCCATACTCAAAGAATATTAATCCGATTGTGTAGCTAAACTAAGGCCACTGATCTATGTAGCTCTTTTTCATAAGTGGCCTGGCCGCAATGATACCTCAACGACGTGGCTCATCATGTGCAAATTTATAGCAGCCAAATACTCTAAACGTATGTTGATTCTAAAAACCACGCGACCACAGGGAGAACATGTGTAGTGACTTAACTCGGAGACGCTAAGAGTTGGAGGTCCTTCTTTTATTTAACCGAGCACCCTCGGCACAATACACAGCCTACGCTGGTAGACACTTTTCTGTCGCTCGCTTCTACACAATTGTACGTGGGTTGCTCGCCTATACACAACACGAGCCATCTAACACTGACAGCGCTGAACCGAGACTGCCAACTACCATCTAGCAGCGCAATGTCGAGTGAAGACGACAGCGACGATGGCGACGATCTTCAACAACACAACGGGGCTCCCACTCCAAACGACAGCCACGAGCTCTCACTCAGGGCCCCCTTTTATGCTCCCGGCGTGGCCTCGCTCCACCCTGGCCACGCCCCCTCTCTAGAACCTACTAACGGGTTCATTGGCTTCCCCACGTGCCTCTTCTGTAATCTTTACCCCAAATATCCCCTCTGGTGTATCACGTGGTCTGCTGACGTCAGGGCTGCTGTAAGCCGCAGATCCCCTTCCCCGCCAGCATCCAGCGCTATGCTGCTACATACTTATTCTATGCCACTACACATGTCAACTCCAAATATACGATCTCCTGTATATCAGGCGAGGGAGTATGTTGGAGAGTGGATTTACTCTCCAACGTACGGGTCGGCTGAAGTAGTAACTAATTTGGTCTTGTTTACAGGACAAATCCGAATTATGGAAAATTATTTAAAACATAGAGATTTTATATTATTACGCGTGAAAAATAATATCTTGTAAACGACCGCCTGCATTGCGTTGCCAAATCTGTGCTCTTTCACCGGCATTTTCCGTCACTCTCCTCAAAACTTGTGGCGAAGTTGGAGATCGACCCGGTTCGAGGTTTGCCAACAACGCTTTGCATCCGCCGTTGTTTCTGATTCCCAAAATCCGGACATCAACGCCGAAAACGGTGAGGAGTTGGGAGCCGTTCAGCTCTTAGAATATCTGCGATAGTCTCTCCGTGTTGAAATAATTGAAAAAAAAGAATCTGAAAATAAATTTCAACTGTTATTGCACGCTGCTGAGGTGTATAACCGATGCCTCATAAACTCCCAGGCTTCTACTTTATTTCTGCAAAAAAAAAATAGTTTAACACAAATACCGCTTTTTCCAATCAGGAAGTTACTTATGGTCAACCCTATAGAAATGCCACGAAGATTTGGTTAAATAAATCCGTGAGAATAAGCATGTTTAACATTGGGTTAGCAAATGATTTTGGGATTGGGTGTTTGCTTAAAGAAATAAAAAACGTTATTCAAAATTGATTGCCTCTGCTATTTATTAAATCAACGTGTTGTAACACTTAGTCACAGTTTCAACCCCAACAACAGTACTTCGCCAGATTAAAGTTAAGTTAAATTTTAATTTCATTAATAGTTGAAGTGCATGGCACTCTTAACTTACATTTGTAATGACAGTGGAGTCTACATGCAGTGTGAGTGGACTAGTGGCCACGGGTGGTAATGACAGGGGAGTCAGTTGTGAGAACGAAGGGACTGGTGGCTAAGTGAGGTAATGACAGGGGTATCAGTTGGTGAGTGCGAAGGGACTGGTGGCCACGGGAGGTAATGACAGGGGAGTCAGTTGTGAGAACGAAGGGACCGGTGGCCACAGGAGGTAATGACAGGGGAGTCAGTCGTGAGTGCGAAGGGACTGTGGCCACGGGAGGTAATGACAGGGATATCAGTTGTGAGTGCGAAGGGACTTGTGGCACGGGAGGTAATGACAGGGGTATCAGTTGTGAGTGTAAATGCACTAGTGGCCACGGGAGGTAATGACCGGGGTATCAGTTGTGAGTTCGAAGGGACTGGTGGCCACGGGAGGTAATGACAGAGGTATCAGTTGTGTGTGTGAAGGGACTGGTGGCCACGGGAGGTAAAGACAGGGGTATCAGTTGTGAGTGTGAAAGGACTGGTGGCCACGGGAGGTAATGACAGGGGTATCAGTTGTGAGTGTGAAGGGACTGGTGGCTATGGGAGGTAATGAAAGGGGTATCAGGTGTGAGTGTGAAGGGATTGGTGGCCACGGGAGGTAATGACAGGGGTATCAGTTGTGAGTGTGAAGGACTGGTGGCCACGGCGAGTAATGGACAGGGCTATCAGTTGTGAGTACGAAGGGAATGGTGACTACGGGAGGTAATGACAGGTGAGTCAGCTGTGAATGCGAAGGGACTGGTGGCTACGGGGGAATTACAGGGAGTCAGCTGTGAGTGCGAAGGGACTGGTGGCCACGGGAGGTAATGACAGGGGTATCAGTGGTGAGTGCGAAGGACTTGTGGCCACGGGAGGTAATGACAGGGGTATCAGTTGTGAGTGTGAATGCACTAGTGGCCACGGGAGGTAATGCAGGGGTATCAGTTGTGAGTGCGAAGGGACTGGTGGCTACGGGAATGATCGAGAAGCGAGCGTGGTCAGGTGATTGAAGAGGACGGTGAAGTCTGCCGGTGGAGTGAGCGTCCAGAGTCAGTGTGATGCCACAGCAGCGAAGCCGCTCTGCCGCCGCCACGCCTGCGGTGCCACCACAACAAAGCAGCCTGGCCGACGCTGCTTTCCCCTCACCACCCCCCACCATGAACACTCCCCCCCCCCCCAGGTAGGACCTCGGGGGAAGTCACCTATCCAGGTTTTCACCCAGGAGCCCTCGTGGGAACATCTCCACGGTTTTTCCTTGGGCAAGGGAATTGGCTGATTTCCCCAGGTTAAATTGACTTGAATTACTTGGTCACGGCAAGGCCACTGGTGGAAAGAGGGAAACGGACATCGCTGAGAGCACCGGTACGAGTGTAGTGACATCACCAGAAAACGATCTGATTGGGCAAGAAGACTGCCGGATCAACCGAAGGGTCTCTTTGATGTAGAGAAGGCTCAAAGCGTAAGGAGAGAGCACAACGGTGAGTTCGTGCTCTTCTCAAGCCAGCGATCGGGGCAGTGTACTTGCCGATGACTCAAGCAACCGTGTGACGCGTCGAAGCGCGGCCAGGATTCGCTCCCAGGAGCTCCGTACGAGTCGAACCGTGAGTAGTGAGAGAGACCAGTGAACAACGTGAGAACTCCTCGAGAGATTAATTCGAAAGAGGCGGGCGGATTTGGTTTTAGACCGTCGGGAGATAGCACAGTTCCTCACTGAGTCACGTAGGGTTGGAGTTCAGACCATTGGGGAAATAGGTTAGTTATCTTACTAATTTCGGCTCCGGGCTATGTAGTATTTCGCATTAGACACGCCGGGAATAAACCATTAGTGATCAATAACCGTTTTCGTGTGGTTTCTGTGAGTGTGGGGGAGAGCGCGCTGTGGTGTGAGTATGCTCGTCATAACACGGAGATTGGCGCGCGAATAAATATATCGGCCCGACCATTGTGCCCAAGTGTGGTGCGCGATCCTGCCGCCAGTTATCCATCATTGCGCAGAGGAGCCGGAGGACGATTAAAGAATTTCTTAAATTCCCCAGTGCACAGGCAACACTCATTCTAAAACCAATCCCCGAATAACCCGCCCCACAGCCCTTTAAATCATCACCATTACACACTCTCGGCGGCGACGCATGTGCGAGCGACGTCACTGCCCTTTGACCCCTGAACCCCCGTTCCCGCCGCGCTGCCATTGGTGCGCGTCGTCATGAGGACGGCGACGTCGAATTTGAGTGGCTGCGTGTGCACCAGTGTGGAGCAGCAACGTGCGGGGAGTCTCCTACTAACATTTGAAGGAGGGGACGCGGAGAGCGAGGGATTAATTCCAGGTGGCCGAGCGCCAGCCGCGAGCTATGCCTCACAGGGAGGACACGGAGGTGGCGGGCCCGCGGACTCGAATTGCCATGTGTGATACCGCAAACAGCGAAGCCATTCTGCCTGCGCCCCACCTACGACCCCACCACCACCAAGCGACGGGGCCGACGCTGCTCTTCCCTCACCATCCCCCACATAAACACACACTCACACACCCCCACATAGAGCCCCGAGGGAGGTCACCTGGCCGACAGGTTTTCACCCAGAAGCCTCTCATGGGACTAATCTTCACGGTTTTCTGCGGCCAGGGAATTGGGCGATCTCCCACCGATGCTAACTCGCACCGCCGGCGCCGTGACTTGGGTTGAAATTGCATGGTCACGATGGGGCTGCCCAGGCGCGTCGTTCTGAGACCCATCCCGAATACCCGCTCATCCACAGCCCTTTAGACAATCTCGACTACACGCCCTCGGCAGCAGCGCTCGTGTGCGAGCGACGTCATTGTCCTCTGACCCCTGACCCCTCCCGTTCCGTGCGTGTGATTGGTGCACGCGGTCCTGAGAGTGGAGACGTCGCGTTTGAGTGGCTGCGCGTATACGTGTGAGGAGGAGTGTGAGTGAGGAGCGAGGGATTGATTCCAGGCAGATGAGCGGCAACCCCCGAAGCATGCCCCCCAAAGAGGACCCGAGAATTTCAATAGAGTCTCTCACCTTTCTGAAGAGATGCCGCGACTCTAAGGTAATACCAATCGCATTTAATCATTTTGTCAAGGCGCTCTTCCCCCCTCCATCCCAGCTTAAATAGACGCTCCAAGCCTGGGGTGTGTCATTCAGACTCTGTCTTCCCGACAGACCTGTTCTCCACCTGAGGACGGCCGCTTGCGTTGTGGCCGAAACGTCGTGAGAATGATTTTATTATGTTTTATTTTTATTATTTTATTATTTCCATTCTACGTGATGACTTTACCGAAAGAACCAAGAAGAAGGACCCGAGAACTCGAGGAGCCGCGTCGCGAGGAGAGGAGCCGGAGAGGCAGCCCTCGCCCCGAGAAGTCGAGGAGTCAAGCAGCAGCGGCTCTCACACGAGTGAGGAATCCGGAGCCCGGAGCCTTCTCGAGATCAGCCCTCCCCCGGGGTTGGAGCCGGGGGCCCACGTCCCCCACACATGCAGCTTCACCGCCCACTCTTGTCACCGGATAAGAAGTTGCGTGCGACTGCATCCCACGACGTCACGCGTCACCACGAGGAGATAATATTCCGGCAATGATTAGATGTTCAGGCACCAAATTGACACTTTTTTTTGCACGGCATCAAGTCTGCACTAACCACACGTGATTTCGTTAGGGGCCGTCCATAAATGACGTCACGCGATTTGGACGATTTTTTACCCCCCCCCCCTAGTCACACGGCGTCACAAAAAGTCAGACCCCCCTCAAATATGACGTCACAAAGCTCTGCCCCCCCAAAAAAAATGCTTCAAATCGCTTTCAACTATTGTCATTAGAATGCGTATTTAATGTTGCGCTGTACTCTGATGTTGTAGGAGAAAACATTTATTAAAAAGTGTATTTAATTAAGTAGAACGTGTTGTCTATATTTATTTAAAGTTGTATTTTGATGTGACGTCACATTTCTCATACACCCCGCCCCCTCCTCGTCACACATCGTCACAAATGTCTGACCCCCCTCCCCCAGGTGCGTGACGTCATTTATGGACGGCCCCTAAACCACACATCATTTCTTTAGGACTGCTCTTCGTGTTTAGTTTGTTGTCCTTCCCCGCACTTCCGATTTGTACGGTTGGCTGCGTACGGTGCGAAAGAAGTTCAGCGCACATTTATATTCAGTTTCACTTACTCGGTACCAGCTTTACTACCTGGCTTCGCCCGGGACTTGGATTTACCACGCCCGGCCGCCTTTGTCTCCCCAGTGGCGATGTTCACACACCACACCAGTTACTCGTTTGAGGCGAGTCAACCTAGGGGAGGCCCAGGACCGGTTCAATAATCGTCATCGGTGGTGGCCGTGAGCGGGAATCGAACTCGGGTCGCCGGGTTCGTAGCGCGCAGCGCTAACCGCTACACTACAATGCGTTACGCTTCCACGTGCGCGGGTCACGTGACAGATTTGACGTCACAGCTCACTTGCCGTGCAAAAGTTAATGCATTATTGAGCTCCCCCAAAAAACTAAAGTGTATTTTTATAATTTGTGCATGTACAGTCTGAAAAGTACCCACATGGGAAATTTCCAGTTTGTTGCATGTCGGGAAGTACGCTAAACATTTTGAACAGACACACATAATCACAACTTTGACTTTTATATAGATAGATAGCCCTGTGAGCCATGCGGCTCTTGACTCGGCGCTCTGAAACCCATTGTTGAAGGGCGCCTTTCACATCTCACGAGTAGTAGAGCATGTTATCATTCATATTAAACACATCTGTCAGTTTCACGCACATTGCTTCACGAGCGTTCCTGACTCGGCTGACGGGGCACTTGAGCGTGGAAACAACGCCAGAGGTTTTGCCTGTGCCGCAAATAAAACTTCGGTTGAAATTATACGGTGCCGGAAGGCCCTGTGGCTGATGAGATGTATGTAATAAGTGTGTGTGTGTTTAAAAAATATATATAGCACATTCCTGCGGAGGGAGCTGGTAGGAACGTTGGGTTGCTGGTCAATGGCCAGGGTCAACGGCGGCGTGGTGTATTCCGCAAATATGGCCGGCTGTGAAGGCGGGCACAAGCCGGCGTGAGTAGGTTAAACGTTGAGTTTTATAAGAGCACCACGGGGTGACCAGCCCCTCCCCACCCAGCCCCACCCCTCTCACCCCCCACCCAGCCCCTCCCCACCCAGCCCCACCCCTCTAACCCCCTCCCTCCCACCCAGCCCCTCCCTGCACGACGGACACAATAATCCCCCGTGGGCTGGTGTAACCAGGAGGTTCCTACCAGTATCATCATCATTATTCATACAATGTCGCCACCTCGTGCCAATTGCCAGTACATCCCTCGGATTCGCCGAGCCACAATTCGGTGGCCCTGCTGATGGATTCGCGATTCGCTCACACTGGATAACGGTGGCTGCAAACACGAGACGCAATGGGAAACAATGTAACGAGACAACAACAACAACGAATCGGTTATTTAATCGCAATCGAATCGTGCAGAGAATCGGATCATGGGAACCCCACGAGTGGCGGGCAGGAACCGGCAGATTTATTAATGAGCCCCAAGCCTCCCTGGGATTTGCGGCCACGGTACAATCATCTTCTTCTTAGACATAATATAAAAGAAAACGACACAGTTTGAGAAACTCCTGTCTTTCTTACACGTGACTAGGGTACTCTTATGAGCTGCACATTCTTTTTTGGGTGCAGCCGCAATTGCGTTTGCATATACCAGTTTGCCATGTGATTTTGAAATACTTGCCATAATAACTGCTGATGCCTCACCCATGTTGCAGGCAATTTTCTATTTTTAAACATATGCTGGGCTCAACTTCAAACCGGTTTTTTTTTCTTCTACAGTGAGGTAAAACGTATTTGAACCCCTGATGATTCTGTACGTTTGCCCACTGACAAAGAAATGATCAGTCTATAATTTTAATGGTAGGTTAATTTGAACAGTGAGAGATAGAATAACAACAACAAAATCCAGAAAAACGCATGTCAAAATGTTATTAATTGATTTGCATTTTAATTAGGGAATTAAGTATTTGACCCCTCTCCATCAGAAAGAGTTTTGGCTCCCAGGTGTCGTTTATACAGGTAACGAGCTTAGATTAGGAGCACACTTAAAGGGAGTGCTCCTAATCTCAGATTGTTACCTGTATAAAAGACACCTGTTCACAGAAGAAATCAATCAATCAGATTCCAAACTCTCCACCATGACCAATACCAAAGAGCTATCCAAGGATGTCAGGTACAAGATTGTAGACCTACACAAGGCTGGAATGGTCTACAAGACCATCGCCAAGCAGCTTGGTGAGAAGGTGACAACAGTTGGTGCGATTATTCGCAAATGGAAGAAACACAAAGAACTGTCAATCTCCCTCGGCCTGGGGCTCAATGCAAGATCTCACCTCGTGGAGTTGCAATGATCATGAGAACGGTGAGGAATCAGCCCAGAACTACACGGGAGGATATTGTCAATGATCTCAAGGCAGCTGGGACCATAGTCATCAAGAAAACAGTTGGTAACACACTACGCTGTGAAGGACTGAAATCCTGCAGGGCCCACAAGGTCCCCCTGCTCAAGAAAGCACATATACATGCCCGTCTGAAGTTTGCCAATGAACATCTGAATGATTCAGAGGACAACTGGGTGAAAGTGTTGTGGTCAGATGAGACCAAAATGGAGCTCTTTGGCATAAACTCAACTCGCCGTGTTTGGAGGAGGAGGAATGCTGCCTATGACCCCAAGAACACCATCCCCACCGTCAAACATGGAGGTGGAAACATTATGCTTTGGGGGTGTTTTTCTGCTAAGGGGACGGACAACTTCACCGCATCAAAGGGACGATGGACGGGGCCATGTACCGTCAAATATTGAGTGAGAACCTCCTTCTCTCAGCCAGGGCATTGAAAATGGGTCGTGGATGGTATTCCAGCATGACAATGACCCTAAACACACGGCCAAGGCAACAAAGGAGTGGCTCAAGAAGAAGCACATTAAGGTCCTGGAGTGGCCTAGCCAGTCTCCAGACCTTAATCCCATAGAAAATCTGTGGAGGGAGCTGAAGGTTCGAGTTGCCAAACGTCAGCCTCGAAAGCTTAATGACTTAGAGAAGATCTGCAAAGAGGAGTGGGACAAAATCCCTCCTAAGATGTGTGCAAACCTGGTGGCAAACTACAAGAAACGTCTGACCTCTGTGATTGCCAACAAGGGTTTGCCACCAAGTACTAAGTCATGTTTTGCTGAGGGGTCAAATACTTATTTCCCTCATTAAAATGCAAATCAATTTATAACATTTTTGACATGCGTTTTTCTGGATTTTGTTGTTGTTATTCTGTCTCTCACTGTTAAAATAAACCTACCATTAAAATTATAGACTGATCATTTCTTTGTCAGTGGGCAAACGTACAAAATCAGCAGGGATCAAATATTTTTTTCCTCACTGTAAAGCCCTGCAATACTATGCAGGATTACCTGTCAATCGAGATACAATTTTATAATTAATCAAACAAATTTGATTTTCCTCCATCCACGCCTGACCCCCCCCCCCCCCCAGGTGCGTGACGTCATTTATGGACGGCCCCTAACCTTAATAAAAGTTGAAGGCGGTACAGTACTATAGTAATAGAGCAAGTGCAGAATCACCCAACCGGAATTGATAGCTTGAAAGTATTTAGCGCGGGCACCCTGGAAAGTGCGGGGCCAGTAGCATATGTAGCTAAATTTCGATTTAAAGCTTTCGTGACTGCAGGGATTCATCTTCTTGGTTCTTTCGGTAAAGTCACGTAGAAGGCAAATAATAAAATAATAAAAAATAAACATTATAAAATTATTCTTACAATTATTTTATCATGTTTTATTTTTATAATATGAACATAAAAATTATAAAATAATTCTCACAATTATTTTATTGTTTTATTTTATTATTTTTATTTCCCTTCTACGTGACTTTACCGAAAGAACCAAGAAGATGAATCCCTGCAGTCACGAAAGCTTTAAATCGAATTTAGCTACATAGCATATAATTCTCACAATAATTTTATCATGTTTTATTATTATTTTATTATTTCCCTTCCACGTGACTTTACCGAAAGAACCAAGCAGACACATGTAGCTACTTTTGCTACTACGCCACTGCTCATGTACAACCTGAACACACACAGAGGGCAACGTCGAAATACGACACAAGGGGGTGAGGTGGGGGGGGGTGGAGAATGGTAGCGACGAATCGCTTGTCGGATCGCTCTTTGCAATTTGGGAGCGTCGCTTTGCGCCCACGGCCACGTCACGTTTCGTGACACGGCTGACTGCCTCTCTCTGACCGCCTTTCCGAGAAACTACGTTGCCCCCCTTCGGGTGACGCGAATATAAATAAAGCCGGTAACAGCGCTGCTCCGCGTTCAGCCTCGCCCAGCTGAACCAGAGGCATCGTTGATGCTGGTGAGTGATCCACGATGCATTTGGAATCCATCGTGTGCGAGATGTTAACCACCTTGCGCAGGTACGCAGGCGGTTCGCGGTGTCTATCACAACCACTGCCAATAAACTGCAACTTGAATCACTACCTATGAGATCTTCACTCAAAACTGCTCTAGAGGAGTTGTTGTACACCCCTAGCTGCCAGTGCAATTTAGTGGCCTAAAATACAATGTTTCGCTCTGGATAATCGCTGCAAAGTATGATCTGTGTTTTGATTTAGTGTGCTGATCTTAAAGGTGCATTGAAAAATGTTGATACTCCGACTGATGCTCCTGCTGCTGTTGTGGAGTGACTCATGCAGCCAGCTATGGCTGCAGGGTTTTTGTAGTACATGTTGTTTATGTCGTTTATTGTGAAAATTCCGTCACAGTTCCTATGATCACTGTTTCATTGCTTTTATGGCTTTATTTTGGTGATTTTTAAAAGTTTTTCGGTTTGGCCATGTAGTACAGAGTTAGACTGATGGCCTTAATCTAAGTTGTCTTGTGGTTGTTGTTGGAAATAATATTTGGCATGAATACGCATGCAAATAAGACAAATATAAGCATACTGTTTTTTTTAAGTTACTGCATTCACTGCACCGTGCTTCAATCTCGCAGACTTGGGGGTGATGTATTTCCGTGCAGTGATTTTGATTAAGTTGTATGTACGCGGTGCATAACGTCGTGTATGTAATATGTGACACTGGAATCAAGCGGAGCGACTTTTCTTTTCTGTCACGCTCCAAGACTGGCTTACAGATTGGTAACAAATTCCCATGTTCTGTTCACGTGACAGCCCTTACTAATTGGCTGTAGTGGGTTTCACGACGCGTTTATATATATACGCAATCTATCTTAATTTTGGAGCTTTCGTGACTGCAGGAATTATTCTTTGGTTCTTTCGGTTAAGTCACGTCTAAAGATAAAATAATAAATTAAATAATAGCGTATTACGACGTTTCGATTGCAACACAAGCAATCATCATCAGGCATGAAAGAAATAGCAACAAAAATCTAACTATAAAACTATAGACAGACATACAAGCAGACAGACATCACAAGGACACCAGAGAGAGGACACATATCGCACAAGAGAGACGTCGTTTCTGTGCCGATACGTGTTCTCTCTCTGTGGGTCCTTGTGATGTCTGTCTGCTTGTACGTCTGTCTATAGTTTTCTAGTTAGATTTTTGTTGCTATTTCTTTCATGCCTGATGATGATTGCTTGTGTTGCAATCGAAACGTCGTAATACGCAATATAACCCATAAACCTCTACTATTGTAGATATTGGTCGCGAAGGCCTACGTGTCGTTCTCGTCTCCACGGCGTGCCACGTATAACCCATCCGATGTCGCGATGGTGGCTGTTGGCAGTTCCTGAAGAAGAAAAAATTAACCCGTAAAAAAAGTTTTTCACTATAAATCCTTTATATGCGTGTTCAATGGGCCACAACCCAGCCACATTGGTCTTTGAAACGGGCGGCTAGAGTCCTCTCGTCATTTGGCTTGAGATGGCTGCCACCTATGGGTCAGATGATCGCCTGCCACCATTAAGCAATTGGTAATTAAATAAATAAATACCCTAAAAAGTGTAAAATTTGTAAAAAAATTCACGAAAATAAATTGTCACGCACAAGAGTCTGTGTGCAAAATATCAGCTCGATTGGATCACGGGAAGTGGGCTAAAAAACGACCGAAAGATTTGCACGGTCGTAAGCAAGCAAGCAAGCACGCAAGCACGCAAGCAAGCAAGCGAACTTAATATAAAGGATTTAAAAAACAAAGTTTTTCACTATAAATCCTTATATCGTGGCGGCTAGAGTCCTCTCGTCCTCTGGCTGAGATGGCTGCCACCTATGGGTCAGATGATTGCCTGCCACCATTAAGCAATTGGTAATTAAATTAAAAAAAATCCTAAAAAGTGTAAAATTTGTAAAAAAATTCACGAAAATAAATTGTCACGCACAACGAGTCTGTGTGCAAAATGTCAGCTCGATTGGATCACGGAAGTGGGCTAAAAAACGACCGAAAGATTTGCACGGTCGTAAGCAAGCAAGCAAGCACGCAAGCACCAAGCACGCAAGGAACTAATATAAAGGATTTAAAAAGAAAGAGGAAGTGAGCTCAAAACGTTTTGGTCACTAACGATTCACAGCAATCATTACGCGTCGTTGTGTGGAATGTAAGTAAACACCTAACCCTCATTTTACAGGGAAGAGTATGCAGATTGGTGATTTAAATATACATTGCCGCCCACCCCCTTCCCCGATATGTGATATTGCAGATAACAGGAAGATATTTATTCCAAGTTCCTGTGTGTGGATACACGCCACCGGTATGTTATACGACTTCTCACACATCTCAATTTACACCATTGGAACCTCATTTGCCAGTTGCAAAATATAATAATTGTTTTTTTGCCATTTTATCTGGCAACAAAACTGACACCTTTTTTTACAAGGAGTTATGTTTGCATTAACCACAATACCTGCAGTCAGATGCTTACCCCGAGCTCTCATACTCTGATAGTGCATTGTCCTTGAGTTGTGCGCGTTTTGGCGTCATCTGGTGAGACTAGGCTCTAAAGAAAGCTGTCTCGGGTGTGGACCAATCAATTTCAAGGACAGTGCATACATTATGAGTTGTGTTTTTTGTTTGCATTCTGACTGCAGGTATTGTGGTTAATGCAAACATGACTCCTTGTAAAAAAAAGGTGTCAATTTTGTTGCCAGATAAAATGGTAAAAAAACAATTATCACATCTCAATTTGTGTGTGTGTGTGTGCTTCCTGTATTGCGAAATAAAAAGCATCTTAGGGAACGTTGCAAAATCATCTTTGCTGCCAACATTGCAGATGGCTCGTCGTTTGTACCGTACAGTATTTCTATTCATGGACGCAGCAGTAGCAGCCAGCGAGTAAACGTCCGGTTTGATGAACATTGACCCATCGATCAAAGGTCCAGGAGCCGGTAATCCATCTCGGTGGAATGTCAACAGGGGCGGCGTTTCGAGACTCTCTACTGCGAGCAACTTTGGGGACCACTTTGCGAACCGTTCAATCGGCGCCGCCACCACCAAACCCCAAGGGCAGATCTCGGCTGAGGTTTTGGGTAAACTGGGAAACATTTTGCACTCGGTTGACACACAAATCAACAAGGGGCACCAGGAGTCAAACGAGGGTGAGAACCACTGCTCGAGAGGGTAAATTGGTGGGTGTACCCAGTGGCGGCTCCTGCAAAATCTCTCAGGGGGACAAATGTCTGGATGATTGATAAGGATAAGGTCCACCCATGCAATGGATAAATTAACAGCGTAAGCATGTAAAGGCAACTTCACTTCTTTAATATTAATGAAAAATAAAGTGACTCTTGCAATACATCTCCTTGTTTGTTTCTATACTCACTATTAAAACAAACCACTCAAGTTTCTTTTATTAAAGATTCCACTAGGTGGCGACAAATTATATTGTTGGATGAAACGTGCTTACGTATGATGACGTAAGCACGTATGATGACGTAAGCACGTTAGGGCGAGCCCTCCCGGAAGCCATAGAGAATGCATTGCAGCGCCCCCGTTCGAAAAAAAAAAACTTTGAATGTAAGTCTATGGGAAGACTCTGGGCGATTCTCAGCTGGAGTGAAATCGCCCAAAAAGAGGCGGTACTCCACAAAACGTAGCATGACGCTGATTGGACTATATCCAGAGGCACACTGACGGCTAGCGTGACTCTGTGGTTTAATGACATTGGTGGTGCGTCGCC
Source organism: Lethenteron camtschaticum (assembly GCA_018977245.1). Classification (NCBI taxonomy): domain Eukaryota; kingdom Metazoa; phylum Chordata; class Hyperoartia; order Petromyzontiformes; family Petromyzontidae; genus Lethenteron; species Lethenteron camtschaticum. The sequence continues at coordinate 3,346,560 of MU249631.1, forward strand.
CAATCGCCCTAATGAAGAAACCGCCCCTGGGTGTACCCACATTTTAGCCCACCACATGATGTGCTGTACTCATACTACGAGGTGGGCAACTGCGTGCAATTTGGTTTCAATTGCCGCACCGGGAGATGGAATCGGATCGGTGTGGTAACCGTGAACACCGCTTTTGGCAGCTCCCTTCGTTTCTCAGTTAAAAATGTTTTAAAAAAGAAACTGTCGTTCATAATCAAGTATTTTTGTGGGGTTAGATTGCGTAATCTAAACCCACCTCCAACCGACAAAGGCAATCGGTAATCTTCTTGGTTCTTTTGGTAAAGTCACGTAGAAGGGAAATAATAAAATAATACCAATATAAAACAATACAAATTCTCACGACGTCTTGATTGCAACAAAAGCAATCATCATCAGGTGTGAAATCCACAGCAAGAAATTTTTCAAATTAATAAAATAATAAAATATAAAAAAATAAAAATTCTCACGACAATCATCATAAGGTGTGAAATCTTGCTGTGGATTTCACACCTGATGATGATTGCTTTTGTTGCAGTCGAAACGTCGTGAGACATTTTTTGTTTTTGTTTTACATTTTTATTATTTCATTGTTTCCCTTCTACGTGACTTTACCGAAAAAACCAAGAATATGAATCCCTGCAATCACGAAAGCTTTAAATCAAAGCTTACAATTTGCCCATCGTGGTACAAAGGGGCAGAGCCATTTGTTTTCTTCCCACCGTTTTAGGATAGCGAGGGGCGATGCTAATGGTTGTGAGTGGCGCTTCGCCGTTTTCTCTCCGTCACGATTATAAACTCATTTTATTGTTGCCACGTCTTACAACTAGTAAGGTGGCGAATGAGGAAACAGACTCACCATGTGACGATGACCTTATCTAACCCTCGCCTACGATCATTTTTTTGTATCGTCTGTTGTTGTAGCGTTCGTACCTGAAAAAAAATCCACGCGACCACGGAGAGAAAGACATCGCAAACTCCAAACACACAGCGGACATCAGGGACGAGATCGAACCCACGACCTACTGCATACCAGGCGAGGTAGTTACCACCAAAAACATAAAATAAGACGGTGAATTTGATGACTGCCTCGACACTTTGCCCAGTGACAGTGGTGGATTTCTCCCTGTGCCTGGCAACTTTCCAATGCAGTCTCGGGACAAATACGTTAAAGAACACCTTAAGTAAAGGGTCAGATTCAAGAATAGAAACATGCACACGTGGTGAGCAAAGGTGCTCGGCATCTGCACATTGAAATGAGTGGCTCCGACACGGTAGAAATTCAAGTTGTTTATTAAATTCTTGGCTAAAGTCTTCTTGGTTCTTTCGGTAAAGTCACGTAGAAGGGAAGTAATAAAATAACAAAATAATAAAAATAAAACATAATAAAATACAATTCTCACGACGTTTTGGCCACAACGCAGGCAGCCGTCCTCAGGTGCTGCTTGCGTTCTGGCCGAAACGTCGTGAAAATTATTTTATTAAGTTAAATTTGTATTATTTTATTATTTTCCTTCTACGTGACTTTACCGAAAGAACCAAGAACACGAATCCCTGCAGTCACGAAAGCTTTAAATCGAAATTTGAAGCGATCAAATTATTGCAGCGGGCAGCAACAGCAAAATGTAATGTTGTAAATGCGGCTGCAGGCCTAATGCTGATGTCATCGACATTGGCATTTAGGTCCGAGCTAGTGATTTCATTTCAATCAAGTGCAGAGCCAAATGTAATGTGATGAGCATTTTGCGTAGTGATTGGTGACTGGGCCCAGATCATCACTTCGCAACACTTAAGAAGCCCACTTGTAATCACACGTAAAAAAAAACTCGCATTCATCTATAGCACTGTCATAAATATTTATTAGGTAATGTTTCAAGAAATGGCCCTTTTTTGAATGGCAATTGCCCAAAATGTGGCCTATTAAATACATACATTTCACAGTAATTTTGTTTCTTGTTGTGGTTGTCCCACCTGATGACGAAAGCTTGTGTTGCTTCCGAAACGTCGTGATTTAATTTAGTTCTAAATTTATTTTTTTATACGAAAAAATTTTCACCTACGTGACTTTACCGAAAGAACCAAAGAGTATGGATCCTTGCAGTCACGAAAACTTCAAATCTAGAAGATTAAATAAATGTTAAGGCAGTGTTATTGTTACTTTTCTGCTAATTATTTGTGTGCGCCACTGCCAAAGCACCATCACAAAAACAGGACCCTGTGGGGTGGGCTGGTAGGACCGAACAATTGAATGGCTATAATAAAATGAAATGGCAAAAAATGGCCGCCAATAAGTGGATGCCCCGTGGCCCCGCCCTCCACCCGCGTAACCCCGCCCGGCCACCCGTGGCCCCGCCCCATCTCGGTGTCCCCGCCCCAGCTCGTTGCCCCGCCCTTACCGCCGTAACCCCGCCCAACCCCGCGTAGCCCCGCCCTCCACCTCGTGCCCACGCCCCCTGCCGCCGTTGCCCCGCCCATCCCCATGTAGCCCCGCCCCCTGCCGCTGTAGCCCCGCCCAATACACCCCAAGCGGGGAGAGATTCCCAGGCCTGGCTCGGCTGGAGAGCCGCCGACGAGGGGGGTAGGGAGTTGTTTTTAAAGTAAAAGCTTTAAATGTAAATGTTTCTATTTATAAACATCAGGGAATGTAACATTGTTAAACATTAACCACCTTTCACACACGCGGGGTACGATACGAAGGGAGAGTTTGAGGCCTAGGTCTAGGCTTTAGGCCTAGCTGTAGGCTTTAGGCCGCCGTGAGTTAATTGTTAATATAAATGTTTTAATTATTTATGTAAAAGCTTTAAATGTAAATGTTGCTATTTATAAACATCAGGGAATGTAACATTGTTAAACATTAACCACCTTTCACACACGCGGGGGTACGATACGAAGGGAGAGTTTGAGGCCTAGGTTTAGGCTTTAGGCCTAGCTGTAGGCCTTAGGCCGCCATGAGTTAATTGTTAATATAAATGTTTTAATTATTTATGTAAAAGCTTTAAATGTAAATGTTGCTATTTTAAAACATCAGGGAATGTAACATTGTTAAACATTAGCACCTTTCACACACGCGGGGGTACGATACGAAGGGAGAGTTTGAGGCCTAGGTTTAGGCTTTAGGCCTAGCTGTAGGCCTTAGGCCGCCGTGAGTTAATTAATATAAATGTTTTAATTATTTATGTAAAAGCTTTAAATGTAAATGTTGCTATTTTAAAACATCAGGGAATGTAACATTGTTAAACATTAAGTCCCTTTCACACACGCGGGGGTACGATACGAAGGGAGAGTTTCAGGCCTAGGTCTCGGTTTTTGTAGGGTCATGCCAAGTGTTTGCAGTAGGGGGCGATGTTGCTACACGGACGGACGGACGGACAACAGACAAACGGACGGACGATATAATCTATTGGTGGCTGGTCCACTTCGTTCCTACCAGTATAATGTACATCACGGAACTGAGGGTCTTTGCATTGCACTCTGACCTTGGTGCACCCCCTGGCGACCAGAGCAATGTTGAATTTGGCCTGCAGCTAAGGTGCAGATGGCATTGCAAAAATGATGAGGAGTTTTTGGCCTGGGAAGTAATAAGGATACATTCCATTATTGATCAGAGGCAGATTTTGCATGTTCAGCAGTACAGAATCAGAATATGTATTTGTCCTGGAGGAATCCGATGAGCTATTAAGCTATTTTCACAGATTTCCAGGAGAGACAGGTCAGAACTTTGCAAGGTTCTGTCACATGTGTGATGGGGTCTGCCCCGTCCTTAATTAAAATGCAAACTAAAAAAACGAAAATGCGAGGGTGGTGTGTAATGCTCAACATTATGTCATTATATACTAAATATAATAATGATTATTCTTGGTTATTTCGGTAAAGTCACGTAGAAGGGAAATAATAAAATAATATAAATATTAAACAATAAAAAATATGAATCCCTGCAGTCACAAAAGCTTTAAATCAAAATAATAATGCTTGATAGGAATCACACAAGTCAATACATTTGAGGTAAACTTTTAACGGTTAACAGTAATTAACAAAAAAAATTGTGTTGCAGTGAACTACTCCGACAATGGCGTCTGGCATCGATCAACTGGACGAACTTAATAAATTCTACAAAAAGAAAGTTGAATTCCCACCTCAACAACTCGAAGACCACATTAACACTGCTACTCGAGAGGTGGGGAAACTCCTGGAAGAGATGAAAAAAATTCAACAGCCAGGCTTGGAACCCGTCATTACAGGTGAGGTCATTCCCACCGGCAGCTCGTACGAAGGTCTCAAAGTTCGGGGAGATATGGAGCTGGATTTTATGATTCCTCTCTCTCACCCTGAATTCAATTTTGTCCCAACCTCACATGACAGTGTACCAGGTGGCTATCGCCAATTAAAAGTCGAGCGACACAAACAAATGCAAACACTACCAAATCAATCATTTGAAAATAAATTCACCAATGATGGATACCTGATCCCATCAAAGGTTTATCATTGGTTTCAGTCATTAGTAGACCAAGCAATGAACAAGATACGACCTCTGGTTAGATTTCCTGTGAAGTTTACAGGCTACCAACCAGCCCGTACGCTCGTCATAACTCTCAGCCCTGACAATGAAATCTACGTGGACCTGGTTCTTGCGGTCTCCATTGGGGATGGTCTCTACGTGGTGGCCAAGCCTTCGAAGATGGCCCCAGAACTGCTTCTCTGGAGGCTGTCGTTCTCGGTCTTCGAGAAAGACATCCTGAATCTGCTTCCGAGCTCTTCCTGCCACCTGAAGACCCTGAAGATCCTCAAATACTTGCAGAAGCACGACACTCGGCTGCAAAAGACGTCGCAGTTCGCGAGTGGAATCTGCTCGTACCACCTGAAGACGGCCTTCCTCCACCTGCTCACGCGCACGCACCCGACGCAGTGGGATGACACCGAAAAGAACCTGAATGCCCGCCTTGATGACCTCATTCAGCTCCTGATTCAGAGCATGGAGAAAAGGGAGCTCAACCACTTCTTCCTGGGAAAAAAATGGAGCCTGGCAAAGAAGGTGGGTGCGCCGAGCATGAAGAAGGAGGGTGTTCTCAATCTCTTTGACGAGAAATTTATGAATGCAACCACCCTCAATCAGGCCAAGGAGAGACTCATCATCATTAAACGCTCTCTGCCTGCCATACTCAAAGAATATTAATCCGATTGTGTAGCTAAACTAAGGCCCACTGATCTATGTAGCTCTTTTTTCATAAGTGGCCTGGCCGCAAATGATACCTCAACGACGTGGCTCATCATGTGCAAATTTATAGCAGCCAAATACTCTAAACGTATGTTGATTCTAAAAACCACGCGACCACGGGAGAACATGTGTAGTGACTTAACTCGGAGACGCTAAGAGTTGGAGGTCCTTCTTTTATTTAACCGAGCACCCTCGGCACAATACACAGCCTACGCTGGTAGACACTTTTCTGTCGCTCGCTTCTACACAATTGTACGTGGGTTGCTCGCCTATACACAACACGAGCCATCTAACACTGACAGCGCTGAACCGAGACTGCCAACTACCATCTAGCAGCGCAATGTCGAGTGAAGACGACAGCGACGATGGCGACGATCTTCAACAACACAACGGGGCTCCCACTCCAAACGACAGCCACGAGCTCTCACTCAGGGCCCCCTTTTATGCTCCCGGCGTGGCCTCGCTCCACCCTGGCCACGCCCCCTCTCTAGAACCTACTAACGGGTTCATTGGCTTCCCCACGTGCCTCTTCTGTAATCTTTACCCCAAATATCCCCTCTGGTGTATCACGTGGTCTGCTGACGTCAGGGCTGCTGTAAGCCGCAGATCCCCTTCCCCGCCAGCATCCAGCGCTATGCTGCTACAATACTTATTCTATGCCACTACACATGTCAACTCCAAATATACGATCTCCTGTATATCAGGCGAGGGAGTATGTTGGAGAGTGGATTTACTCTCCAACGTACGGGTCGGCTGAAGTAGTAACTAATTTGGTCTTGTTTACAGGACAAATCCGAATTATGGAAAATTATTTAAAACATAGAGATTTTATATTATTACGCGTGAAAAATAATATCTTGTAAACGACCGCCTGCATTGCGTTGCCAAATCTGTGCTCTTTCACCGGCATTTTCCGTCACTCTCCTCAAAACTTGTGGCGAAGTTGGAGATCGACCCGGTTCGAGGTTTGCCAACAACGCTTTGCATCCGCCGTTGTTTCTGATTCCCAAAATCCGGACATCAACGCCCGAAAACGGTGAGGAGTTGGGAGCCGTTCAGCTCTTAGAATATCTGCGATAGTCTCTCCGTGTTGAAATAATTGAAAAAAAAGAATCTGAAAATAAATTTCAACTGTTATTGCACGCTGCTGAGGTGTATAACCGATGCCTCATAAACTCCCAGGCTTCTACTTTATTTCTGCAAAAAAAAAATAGTTTAACACAAAATACCGCTTTTTCCAATCAGGAAGTTACTTATGGTCAACCCTATAGAAATGCCACGAAGATTTGGTTAAATAAATCCGTGAGAATAAGCATGTTTAACATTGGGTTAGCAAATGATTTTGGGATTGGGTGTTTGCTTAAAGAAATAAAAAACGTTATTCAAAATTGATTGCCTCTGCTATTTATTAAATCAACGTGTTGTAACACTTAGTCACAGTTTCAACCCCAACAACAGTACTTCGCCAGATTAAAGTTAAGTTAAATTTTAATTTCATTAATAGTTGAAGTGCATGGCACTCTTAACTTACATTTGTAATGACAGTGGAGTCTACATGCAGTGTGAGTGGACTAGTGGCCACGGGTGGTAATGACAGGGGAGTCAGTTGTGAGAACGAAGGGACTGGTGGCTAAGTGAGGTAATGACAGGGGTATCAGTTGTGAGTGCGAAGGGACTGGTGGCCACGGGAGGTAATGACAGGGGAGTCAGTTGTGAGAACGAAGGGACCGGTGGCCACAGGAGGTAATGACAGGGGAGTCAGTCGTGAGTGCGAAGGGACTGGTGGCCACGGGAGGTAATGACAGGGATATCAGTTGTGAGTGCGAAGGGACTTGTGGCCACGGGAGGTAATGACAGGGGTATCAGTTGTGAGTGTAAATGCACTAGTGGCCACGGGAGGTAATGACCGGGGTATCAGTTGTGAGTTCGAAGGGACTGGTGGCCACGGGAGGTAATGACAGAGGTATCAGTTGTGTGTGTGAAGGGACTGGTGGCCACGGGAGGTAAAGACAGGGTATCAGTTGTGAGTGTGAAAGGACTGGTGGCCACGGGAGGTAATGACAGGGGTATCAGTTGTGAGTGTGAAGGGACTGGTGGCTATGGGAGGTAATGAAAGGGGTATCAGGTGTGAGTGTGAAGGGATTGGTGGCCACGGGAGGTAATGACAGGGGTATCAGTTGTGAGTGTGAAGGGACTGGTGGCCACGGGAGGTAATGACAGGGCTATCAGTTGTGAGTACGAAGGGAATGGTGACTACGGGAGGTAATGACAGGTGAGTCAGCTGTGAATGCGAAGGGACTGGTGGCTACGGGGGTAATTACAGGGAGTCAGCTGTGAGTGCGAAGGGACTGGTGGCCACGGGAGGTAATGACAGGGGTATCAGTGGTGAGTGCGAAGGGACTTGTGGCCACGGGAGGTAATGACAGGGGTATCAGTTGTGAGTGTGAATGCACTAGTGGCCACGGGAGGTAATGCAGGGGTATCAGTTGTGAGTGCGAAGGGACTGGTGGCTACGGGAATGATCGAGAAGCGAGCGTGGTCAGGTGATTGAAGAGGACGGTGAAGTCTGCCGGTGGAGTGAGCGTCCAGAGTCAGTGTGATGCCACAGCAGCGAAGCCGCTCTGCCGCCGCCACGCCTGCGGTGCCACCACAACAAAGCAGCCTGGCCGACGCTGCTTTCCCCTCACCACCCCCCACATGAACACTCCCCCCTCCCCCAGGTAGGACCTCGGGGGAAGTCACCTATCCAGGTTTTCACCCAGGAGCCCTCGTGGGAACATCTCCACGGTTTTTCCTTGGGCAAGGGAATTGGCTGATTTCCCCCAGGTTAAATTGACTTGAAATTACTTGGTCACGGCAAGGCCACTGTGGAAAGAGGGAAACGGACATCGCTGAGAGCACCGGTACGAGTGTAGTGACATCACCAGAAAACGATCTGATTGGGCAAGAAGACTGCCGGATCAACCGAAGGGTCTCTTTGATGTAGAGAAGGCTCAAAGCGTAGGAGAGAGCACAACGGTGAGTTCGTGCTCTTCTCAAGCCAGCGATCGGGGCAGTGTACTTGCCGATGACTCAAGCAACCGTGTGACGCGTCGAAGCGCGGCCAGGATTCGCTCCCAGGAGCTCCGTACGAGTCGAACCGTGAGTACGTGAGAGAGACAGTGAACAACGTGAGAACTCCTCGAGAGATTAATTCGAAAGAGGCGGGGCGGATTTGGTTTTAGACCGTCGGGAGATAGCACAGTTCCTCACTGAGTCACGTAGGGTTGGAGTTCAGACCATTGGGAAATAGGTTAGTTATCTTACTAATTTCGGCTCCGGGCTATGTAGTATTTCGCATTAGACACGCCGGGAATAAACCATTAGTGATCAATAACCGTTTCGTGTGGTTTCTGTGAGTGTGGGGAGAGCGCGCTGTGGTGTGAGTATGCTCGTCATAACACGGAGATTGGCGCGCGAATAAATATATCGGCCCGACCATTGTGCCCAAGTGTGGTGCGCGAATCCTGCCGCCAGTTATCCATCATTGCGCAGAGGAGCCGGAGGACGATTAAAGAATTTCTTAAATTCCCCAGTGCACAGCAACACTCATTCTAAAACCAATCCCGAATACCCGCCCCACAGCCCTTTAAATCATCACCATTACACACTCTCGGCGGCGACGCATGTGCGAGCGACGTCACTGCCCTTTGACCCCTGAACCCCCGTTCCGCGCGTGCCATTGGTGCGCGTCGTCATGAGGACGGCGACGTCGAATTTGAGTGGCTGCGTGTGCACCAGTGTGAGCAGCAACGTGCGGGGAGTCTCCTACTAACATTTGAAGGAGGGGACGCGGAGAGCGAGGGATTAATTCCAGGTGGCCGAGCGCCAGCCGCGAGCTATGCCTCACAGGGAGGACACGGAGGTGGCGGGGCCGCGGACTCGAATTGCATGTGTGATACCGCAACAGCGAAGCCATTCTGCCTGCGCCCCACCTACGACCCCACCACCACCAAGCGACGGGGCCGACGCTGCTCTTCCCTCACCATCCCCCACATAAACACACACTCACACACCCCCACATAGAGCCCCGAGGGGAGGTCACCTGGCCGACAGGTTTTCACCCAGAAGCCCTCTCATGGGACTAATCTTCACGGTTTTCTGCGGCCAGGGAATTGGGCGATCTCCCCGATGCTAACTCGCACCGCGGCGCCGTGACTTGGGTTGAAATTGCATGGTCACGATGGGGCTGCCCAGGCGCGTCGTTCTGAGACCCATCCCGAATACCCGCTCATCCACAGCCCTTTAGACAATCTCGACTACACGCCCTCGCAGCAGCGCTCGTGTGCGAGCGACGTCATTGTCCTCTGACCCCTGACCCCTCCCGTTCCGTGCGTGTGATTGGTGCACGCGGTCCTGAGAGTGGAGACGTCGCGTTTGAGTGGCTGCGCGTATACGTGTGAGGAGGAGTGTGAGTGAGGAGCGAGGGATTGATTCCAGGCAGATGAGCGGCAACCCCCGAAGCATGCCCCCAAAGAGGACCCGAGAATTTCAATAGAGTCTCTCACCTTTCTGAAGAGATGCCGCGACTCTAAGGTAATACCAATCGCATTTAATCATTTTGTCAAGGCGCTCTTCCCCCTCCATCCCAGCTTAAATAGACGCTCCAAGCCTGGGGTGTGTCATTCAGACTCTGTCTTCCCGACAGACCTGTTCTCCACCTGAGGACGGCCGCTTGCGTTGTGGCCGAAACGTCGTGAGAATGATTTTATTATGTTTTATTTTATTATTTTATTATTTCCATTCTACGTGATGACTTTACCGAAAGAACCAAGAAGAAGGACCCGAGAACTCGAGGAGCCGCGTCGCGAGGAGAGGAGCCGGAGAGCGGCAGCCCTCGCCCCGAGAAGTCGAGGAGTCAAGCAGCAGCGGCTCTCACACGAGTGAGGAATCCGGAGCCCGGAGCCTTCTCGAGATCAGCCCTCCCCCGGGGTTGGAGCCGGGGGCCCACGTCCCCCACACATGCAGCTTCACCGCCCACTCTTGTCACCGGATAAGAAGTTGCGTGCGACTGCATCCCACGACGTCACGCGTCACCACGAGGAGATAATATTCCGGCAATGATTAGATGTTCAGGCACCAAATTGACACTTTTTTTTGCACGGCATCAAGTCTGCACTAACCACACGTGATTTCGTTAGGGGCCGTCCATAAATGACGTCACGCGATTTTGGACGATTTTTTACCCCCCCCCCCCCCTAGTCACACGGCGTCACAAAAAGTCAGACCCCCCCTCAAATATGACGTCACAAAGCTCTGCCCCCCCAAAAAAAATGCTTCAAATCGCTTTCAACTATTGTCATTAGAATGCGTATTTAATGTTGCGCTGTACTCTGATGTTGTAGGAGAAAACATTTATTAAAAAGTGTATTTAATTAAGTAGAACGTGTTGTCTATATTTATTTAAAGTTGAGTATTTTGATGTGACGTCACATTTCTCATATACACCCCGCCCCCTCCTCGTCACACATCGTCACAAATGTCTGACCCCCTCCCCAGGTGCGTGACGTCATTTATGGACGGCCCCTAAACCACACATCATTTCTTTAGGACTGCTCTTCGTGTTTAGTTTGTTGTCCTTCCCCGCACTTCCGATTTGTACGGTTGGCTGCGTACGGTGCGAAAGAAGTTCAGCGCACATTTATATTCAGTTTCACTTACTCGGTACCAGCTTTACTACCTGGCTTCGCCCGGGACTTGGATTTACCACGCCCGGCCGCCTTTGTCTCCCCAGTGGCGATGTTCACACACCACACCAGTTACTCGTTTGAGGCGAGTCGACCTAGGGAGGCCCAGGACCGGTTCAATAATCGTCACGGTGGTGGCCGTGAGCGGGAATCGAACTCGGGTCGCCGGGTTCATAGCGCGGTGCGCTACCCACTACACTACAACGCGTGACGCTTCCACGTGCGCGGGTCACGTGACAGATTTGACGTCACAGCTCACTTGCCATGCAAAAAGTTAATGCATTATTGAGCTCCCCCAAAAAACAAAGTGTATTTTTATAATTTTGCATGGTGTACAGTCTGAAAGTACCCACATGGGAAATTTCCAGTTTGTTGCATGTCGGGAAGTACGCTAAACATTTTGAACAGACACACATAATCACAACTTTGACTTTTATATAGATAGATAGCCCTGTGAGCCATGCGGCTCTTGACTCGGCGCTCTGAAACCCATTGTTGAAGGGCGCCTTTCACATCTCACGAGTAGTAGGAGCATGTTATCATTCTATTAAACACATCTGTCAGTTTCACGCACATTGCTTCACGAGCGTTCCTGACTCGGCTGACGGGGCACTTGAGCGTGGAAACAACGCCAGAGGTTTTGCCTGTGCCGCAAATAAAACTTCGGTTGAAATTATACGGTGCCGGAAGGCCCTGTGGCTGATGAGATGTATGTAATAAGTGTGTGTGTGTTTAAAAAATATATATACACATTCCTGCGGAGGGAGCTGGTAGGAACGTTGGGTTGCTCGGTCAATGGCCAGGGTCAACGGCGGCGTGGTGTATTCCGCAAATATGCCCGACTGTGAGGGCGGGCACAAGCCGGCGTGAGTAGGTTAAACGTTGAGTTTTATAAGGGCACCACGGGGTGACCAGCCCCTCCCCACCAGCCCCACCCCCCACCCAGCCCCCCCCACCCAGCCCACCCACCCCCTCCCTCCCCACCCAGCCCCTCCCTGCACGACGGACACAATAATCCCCGTGGGCTGGTGTAACCAGGAGGTTCCTACCAGTATCATCATCATCATTATTCATACAATGTCGCCACCTCGTGCCAATGCCAGTACATCCCTCGGATTCGCCGAGCCACAATTCGGTGGCCCTGCTCATGGATTCGCGATTCACTCACACTGGATAACGGTGGCTGCAAACACGAGACGCAATGGGAAACAATGTAACGAGACAACAACAACGAATCGGTTATTTAATCGCAATCGAATCGTGCGAGAATCGGATCATGGGAACCCCACAGTGGCGGGCAGGAACCGGCAATTTATTAATGAGCCCCAAGCCTCCCCTGGGATTTGCGGCCACGGTACAATCATCTTCTTCTTAGACATAATATAAAAGAAAACGACACAGTTTGAGAAACTCCTGCCTTTCTTACACGTGACTAGGGTACTCTAAGAGCTACACATTTTGTTTTGGGTGCAGCCGCAATTGCGTTTGCATATACCAGTTTGCCATGTGATTTTGAAATGCTTGCCACAATAACTGCTGATGCCTCACCCATGTTGCAGGCAATTTTCTATTTTTAAACATATGCTGGGCTCAACTTCAAACCGGTTTTTTTTCTTCTACAGTGAGGTAAAAACGTATTTGAACCCCTGATGATTCTGTACGTTTGCCCACTGACAAAGAAATGATCAGTCTATAATTTTAATGGTAGGTTATTTGAACAGTGAGAGACAGAATAGCAACAACAAAATCCAGAAAAACGCATGTCAAAAATGTTATAAATTGATTTGCATTTTAATGAGGGAATTAAGTATTTGACCCCCTCTCAATCAGAAAGAGTTTTGGCTCCCAGGTGTCGTTTATACAGGTAACGAGCTTAGATTAGGAGCACACTCTTAAAGGGAGTGCTCCTAATCTCAGATTGTTACCTGTATAAAAGACACCTGTTCACAGAAGAAATCAATCAATCAGATTCCAAACTCTCCACCATGACCAATACCAAAGAGCTATCCAAGGATGTCAGGGACAAGATTGTAGACCTACACAAGGCTGGAATGGTCTACAAGACCATCGCCAAGCAGCTTGGTGAGAAGGTGACAACAGTTGGTGCGATTATTCGCAAATGGAAGAAACACAAAGAACTGTCAATCTCCCTCGGCCTGGGGCTCAATGCAAGATCTCACCTCGTGGAGTTGCAATGATCATGAGAACGGTGAGGAATCAGCCCAGAACTACACGGGAGGATATTGTCAATGATCTCAAGGCAGCTGGGACCATAGTCATCAAGAAAACAGTTGGTAACACACTACGCTGTGAAGGACTGAAATCCTGCAGGGCCCACAAGGTCCCCTGCTCAAGAAAGCACATATACATGCCCGTCTGAAGTTTGCCAATGAACATCTGAATGATTCAGAGGACAACAGGGTGAAAGTGTTGTGGTCAGATGAGACCAAAATGGAGCTCTTTGGCATCAACTCAACTCGCCGTGTTTGGAGGAGGAGGAATGCTGCCTAGACCGAAAGAACACCATCCCCACCGTCAAACATGGAGGTGGAAACATTATGCTTTGGGGGTGNTTTTCTGCTAAGGGGACGGACAACTTCACCGCATCAAAGGGACGATGGACGGGGCCATGTACCATCAAATATTGAGTGGAACCTCCTTCTCTCAGCCAGGGCATTGAAAATGGGTCGTGGATGGTATTCCAGCATGACAATGACCCTAAACACACGGCCAAGGCAACAAAGGAGTGGCTCAAGAAGAAGCACATTAAGGTCCTGGAGTGGCCTAGCCAGTCTCCAGACCTTAATCCCATAGAAATCTGTGGAGGGAGCTGAAGGTTCGAGTTGCCAAACGTCAGCCTCGAAAGCTTAATGACTTGGAGAAGATCTGCAAAGAGGAGTGGGACAAAATCCCTCCTAAGATGTGTGCAAACCTGGTGGCAAACTACAAGAAACGTCTGACCTCTGTGATTGCCAACAAGGGTTTGCCACCAAGTACTGTCATGTTTTGCAGAGGGGTCAAATACTTATTTCCCTCATTAAAATGCAAATAATTTATAACATTTTTGACATGCGTTTTCTGGATTTTGTTGTTGTTATTCTGTCTCTCACTGTTCAAATAAACCTACCATTACAATTATAGACTGATCCTTTTTTGTCAGTGGGCAAACGTACAAAATTAGCAGGAGATCAAATATTTTTTCCCTCACTGTACTGCAATGCAATACTATGCAGCATTAACCGTCAATCGAGATAAAATTTTATAATTAATTAAATAAATTTGATTTTCCTCCATCCACGCCTGACCCCCCCCCCCCAGGTGCGTGACGTCATTTATGGACGGCCCTAACCTTAATAAAAGTTGAAGGCGGTACAGTACTATAGTAATAGAGCAAGTGCAGAATCACCAACCGGAATTGATAGCTTGAAAGTATTTAGCGCGGGCACCCTGGAAAGTGCGGGGCCAGTAGCATATGTAGCTAAATTTCGATTTAAAGCTTTCGTGACTGCAGGGATTCATCTTCTTGGTTCTTTCGGTAAAGTCACGTAGAAGGCAAATAATAAAATAATAGTAATAAACATTATAAAATAATTCTCACAATTATTTTACGTGACTTTACCGAAAGAACCAACAAGATGAATCCCTGCAGTAACGAAAGCTTTAAAAATAATAAAATAATAAAAATAAACTTCATAAAATAATTATCACAATTATTTTATCATGTTTTATTTGTATTATTTTATTATTTCCCTTCTACGTGACTTTACCGAAAGAACCAAGCAGACACATGTAGCTACTTTTGCTACTACGCTACTGCTTCATGTACAACCTGAACACACACAGAGGGCAACGTCGAAATACGACTAAAGGGGGTGAGGTGGGGGGTGGAGAATGGTAGCGACGAATCGCTTGTCGGATCGCTCTTTGCAATTTGGGAGCGTCGCTTTGCGCCCACGGCCACGTCACGTTTCGTGACACGGCTGACTGCCTCTCTCTGACCGCCTTTCCGAGAAACTACGTTGCCCCCCTTCGGGTGACGCGAATATAAATAAAGCCGGTAACAGCGCTGCTCCGCGTTCAGCCTCGCCCAGCTGAACCAGAGGGCATCGTTGATGCTGGTGAGTGATCCACGATGCATTTGGAATCCATCGTGTGCGAGATGTTAACCACCTTGCGCAGGTACGCAGGCGGTTCGCGGTTTCTATCACAACCACTGCCAATAAACTGCAACTTGAATCACTACCTATGAGATCTTCACTCAAAACTGCTCTAGAGGAGTTGTTGTACACCCTAGCTGCCAGTGCAATTTAGTGGAATAAAATACAATGTTTCGCTCCGGATAATCGCTGCAAAGTATGATCTGTGTTTTGATTTAGTGTGCTGATCTTAAAGGTGCATTGAAAAATGTTGATACTCCGACTGATGCTCCTGCTGCTGTTGTGGAGTGACTCATGCAGCCAGCTATGGCTGCAGGGTTTTTGTAGTACATGTTGTTTATGTCGTTTATTGTGAAAATTCCGTCACAGTTCCTATGATCACTGTTTCATTGCGTTTATGGCTTTATTTTGGTGATTTTTTAAAGTTTTTCGGTTTGGCCATGTAGTACAGAGTTAGACTGATGGCCTTAATCTAAGTTGTCTTGTGGTTGTTGTTGGAAATAATATTTGGTATAAATACGCATACAAATAAGACAAATATAAGCATCCTGTTTTTTTAAAAGTTACCGCATTCACTGCACCCCGCTTCAATCTCGCAGACTTGGGGGTGATGTATTTCCGTGCAGTGATTTTGATTAAGTTGTATGTACGTGGTGCTTAACGTCGTGTATGTAATATTGGACACTGGAATCAAGCGGAGCGACTTTGTTTTTTGTCACGCTCCAAGATTGGGTTACAGATTGGTAACAAATTCCCATGTTCTGTTCACGTGACAGCCCTTACTAATTGGCTGTAGTGGGTTTCACGACGCGTTTATATATATACGCAATCTATCTTAATTTTGGAGCTTTCGTGACTGCAGGATTTATTATTTGGTTCTTTCGGTTAAGTCACGTCTAAAGATAAAATAATAAATTAAATAATAGTATTACGACGTTTCGATTGCAACATAAGCAATCATCATCAGGCATGAAAGAAATAGCAACAAAAATCTAACTAGAAAACTATAGACTGACACACAAGCAGACAGACATCACAAGGACACAGAGAGAGGACACATATCAGCACAAAGAGAGAGGCCGTTTCTACAAACGACCTCTCTCTTTGTGCCGATATGTGTCTGTCTGCTTGTATGTCTGTCTATAGTTTTCTAGTTAGATTTTTGTTGCTATTTCTTTCATGCCTGATGATGATTGCTTGTGTTGCAATCGAAACGTCGTAATACGCAATATAACCCATAAACCTCTACTATTGTAGATATTGGTCGCGAAGGCCTACGTGTCGTTCTCGTCTCCACGGCGTGCCACGTATAACCCATCCGATGTCGCGATGGTGGCTGGTGGCAGTTCCTGAAGAAGAAAAAGAAAGAGGAAGTGAGCTCAAAGACGTTTTGGTCACTAACGATTCACAGCGATCATTACGCGTCGTTGTGTGGAATGTAAGTAAACACCTAACCCTCATTTTACAGGGAAGAGTATGCAGATTGGTGATTTAAATATACATTGCCGCCCACCCCTTCCCCGATATGTGATATTGCAGATAACAGGAAGATATTTATTCCAAGTTCCTGTGTGTGGATACACGCCACCGGTATGTTATACGACTTCTCACACATCTCAATTTACACCATTGGAACCTCATTTGCCAGTTGCAAAATATAATAATTGTTTTTTTGCCATTTTATCTGGCAACAAAACTGACACCTTTTTTTACAAGGAGTTATGTTTGCATTAACCACAATACCTGCAGTCAGGATGCTTACCCCGAGCTCTCATACTCTGATAGTGCATTGTCCTTGAGTTGTGCGCGTTTTGGCGTCATCTGGTGAGACTAGGCTCTAAAGAAAGCTGTCTCGGGTGTGGACCAATCAATTTCAAGGACAGTGCATACATTATCAGAGTTGTGTTTTTTGTTTGCATTCTGACTGCAGGTATTGTGGTTAATGCAAACATGACTCCTTGTAAAAAAAAGGTGTCAATTTTGTTGCCAGATAAAATGGTAAAAAAACAATTATCACATCTCAATTTGTGTGTGTGTGTGCTTCCTGTATTGCGAAATAAAAAGCATCTTAGGGAACGTTGCAAAATCATCTTTGCTGCCAACATTGCAGATGGCTCGTCGTTTGTACCGTACAGTATTTCTATTCATGGACGCAGCAGTAGCAGCCAGCGAGTAAACGTCCGGGTTTGATGAACATTGACCCGTCGATCAAAGGTCCAGGAGCCGGTAATCCATCTCGGTGGAATGTCAACAGGGGCGGCGTTTCGAGACTCTCTACTGCGAGCAACTTTGGGGACCACTTTGCGAACCGTTCAATCGGCGCCGCCACCACCAAACCCCAAGGGCAGATCTCGGCTGAGGTTTTGGGTAAACTGGGAAACATTTTGCACTCGGTTGACACACAAATCAACAAGGGGCACCAGGAGTCAAACGAGGGTGAGAACCACTGCTCGAGAGGGTAAATTGGTGGGTGTACCCAGTGGCGGCTCCTGCAAAATCTCTCAGGGGGACAAATGTCTGGATGATTGATAAGGATAAGGTCCACCCATGCAATGGATAAATTAACAGCGTAAGCATGTAAAGGCAACTTCACTTCTTTAATATTAATGAAAAATAAAGTGACTCTTGCAATACATCTCCTTGTTTGTTTCTATACTCACTATTAAAACAAACCACTCAAGTTTCTTTTATTAAAGATTCCACTAGGTGGCGACAAATTATATTGTTGGATGAAACGTGCTTACGTATGATGACGTAAGCACGTATGATGACGTAAGCACGTTAGGGCGAGCCCTCCCGGAAGCCATAGAGAATGCATTGCAGCGCCCCCGTTCGAAAAAAAAAAACTTTGAATGTAAGTCTATGGGAAGACTCTGGGCGATTCTCAGCTGGAGTGAAATCGCCCAAAAAGAGGCGGTACTCCACAAAACGTAGCATGACGCTGATTGGACTATATCCAGAGGCACACTGACGGCTAGCGTGACTCTGTGGTTTAATGACATTGGTGGTGCGTCGCCCAATCGCCCTAATGAAGAAACCGCCCCTGGGTGTACCCACATTTTAGCCCACCACATGATGTGCTGTACTCATACTACGAGGTGGGCAACTGCGTGCAATTTGGTTTCAATTGCCGCACCGGGAGATGGAATCGGATCGGTGTGGTAACCGTGAACACCGCTTTTGGCAGCTCCCTTCGTTTCTCAGTTAAAAATGTTTTAAAAAAGAAACTGTCGTTCATAATCAAGTATTTTTGTGGGGTTAGATTGCGTAAATCTAAACCCACCTCCAACCGACAAAGGCAATCGGTAATCTTCTTGGTTCTTTTGGTAAAGTCACGTAGAAGGGAAATAATAAAATAATACCAATATAAAACAATACAAATTCTCACGACGTCTTGATTGCAACAAAAGCAATCATCATCAGGTGTGAAATCCACAGCAAGAAATTTTTCAAATTAATAAAATAATAAAAATATAAAAAATAAAAATTCTCACGACAATCATCATAAGGTGTGAAATCTTGCTGTGGATTTCACACCTGATGATGATTGCTTTTGTTGCAGTCGAAACGTCGTGAGACATTTTTTGTTTTTGTTTTACATTTTTATTATTTCATTGTTTCCCTTCTACGTGACTTTACCGAAAAAACCAAGAATATGAATCCCTGCAATCACGAAAGCTTTAAATCAAAGCTTACAATTTGCCCATCGTGGTACAAAGGGGCAGAGCCATTTGTTTTCTTCCCACCGTTTTAGGATAGCGAGGGGCGATGCTAATGGTTGTGAGTGGCGCTTCGCCGTTTTCTCTCCGTCACGATTATAAACTCATTTTATTGTTGCCACGTCTTACAACTAGTAAGGTGGCGAATGAGGAAACAGACTCACCATGTGACGATGACCTTATCTAACCCTCGCCTACGATCATTTTTTTGTATCGTCTGTTGTTGTAGCGTTCGTACCTGAAAAAAAATCCACGCGACCACGGAGAGAAAGACATCGCAAACTCCAAACACACAGCGGACATCAGGGACGAGATCGAACCCACGACCTACTGCATACCAGGCGAGGTAGTTACCACCAAAAACATAAAATAAGACGGTGAATTTGATGACTGCCTCGACACTTTGCCCAGTGACAGTGGTGGATTTCTCCCTGTGCCTGGCAACTTTCCAATGCAGTCTCGGGACAAATACGTTAAAGAACACCTTAAGTAAAGGGTCAGATTCAAGAATAGAAACATGCACACGTGGTGAGCAAAGGTGCTCGGCATCTGCACATTGAAATGAGTGGCTCCGACACGGTAGAAATTCAAGTTGTTTATTAAATTCTTGGCTAAAGTCTTCTTGGTTCTTTCGGTAAAGTCACGTAGAAGGGAAGTAATAAAATAACAAAAAATAAAAATAAAACATAATAAAATACAATTCTCACGACGTTTTGGCCACAACGCAGGCAGCCGTCCTCAGGTGCTGCTTGCGTTCTGGCCGAAACGTCGTGAAAATTATTTTATTAAGTTAAATTTGTATTATTTTATTATTTTCCTTCTACGTGACTTTACCGAAAGAACCAAGAACACGAATCCCTGCAGTCACGAAAGCTTTAAATCGAAATTTGAAGCGATCAAATTATTGCAGCGGGCAGCAACAGCAAAATGTAATGTTGTAAATGCGGCTGCAGGCCTAATGCTGATGTCATCGACATTGGCATTTAGGTCCGAGCTAGTGATTTCATTTCAATCAAGTGCAGAGCCAAATGTAATGTGATGAGCATTTTGCGTAGTGATTGGTGACTGGGCCCAGATCATCACTTCGCAACACTTAAGAAGCCCACTTGTAATCACACGTAAAAAAAAACTCGCATTCATCATAGCACTGTCATAAATATTTATTAGGTAATGTTTCAAGAAATGGCCCTTTTTTGAATGGCAATTGCCCAAAATGTGGCCTATTAAATACATACATTTCACAGTAATTTTGTTTCTTGTTGTGGTTGTCCCACCTGATGACGAAAGCTTGTGTTGCTTCCGAAACGTCGTGATTTAATTTAGTTCTAAATTTATTTTTTTATACGAAAAAATTTTCACCTACGTGACTTTACCGAAAGAACCAAAGAGTATGGATCCTTGCAGTCACGAAAACTTCAAATCTAGAAGATTAAATAAATGTTAAGGCAGTGTTATTGTTACTTTTCTGCTAATTATTTGTGTGCGCCACTGCCAAAGCACCATCACAAAAACAGGACCCTGTGGGGTGGGCTGGTAGGACCGAACAATTGAATGGCTATAATAAAATGAAATGGCAAAAAATGGCCGCCAATAAGTGGATGCCCCGTGGCCCCGCCCTCCACCCGCGTAACCCCGCCCCGGCCACCCGTGGCCCCGCCCCATCTCGGTGTCCCCGCCCCAGCTCGTTGCCCCGCCCCTTACCGCCGTAACCCCGCCCCAACCCGCGTAGCCCCGCCCTCCACCTCGTGCCCACGCCCCCTGCCGCCGTTGCCCCGCCCATCCCCATGTAGCCCCGCCCCTGCCGCTGTAGCCCCGCCCAATACACCCCAAGCGGGGGAGAGATTCCCAGGCCTGGCTCGGCTGGAGAGCCGCCGACGAGGGGGGTAGGGAGTTGTTTTTAAAGTAAAAGCTTTAAATGTAAATGTTTCTATTTATAAACATCAGGGAATGTAACATTGTTAAACATTAACCACCTTTCACACACGCGGGGTACGATACGAAGGGAGAGTTTGAGGCCTAGGTCTAGGCTTTAGGCCTAGCTGTAGGCTTTAGGCCGCCGTGAGTTAATTGTTAATATAAATGTTTTAATTATTTATGTAAAAGCTTTAAATGTAAATGTTGCTATTTATAAACATCAGGGAATGTAACATTGTTAAACATTAACCACCTTTCACACACGCGGGGGTACGATACGAAGGGAGAGTTTGAGGCCTAGGTTTAGGCTTTAGGCCTAGCTGTAGGCCTTAGGCCGCCATGAGATAATTGTTAATATAAATGTTTTAATTATTTATGTAAAAGCTTTAAATGTAAATGTTGCTATTTTAAAACATCAGGGAATGTAACATTGTTAAACATTAAGCACCTTTCACACACGCGGGGGTACGATACGAAGGGAGAGTTTGAGGCCTAGGTCTAGGCTTTAGGCCTAGCTGTAGGCCTTAGGCCGCCGTGAGTTAATTAATATAAATGTTTTAATTATTTATGTAAAAGCTTTAAATGTAAATGTTGCTATTTTAAAACATCAGGGAATGTAACATTGTTAAACATTAAGTCCCTTTCACACACGCGGGGGTACGATACGAAGGGAGAGTTTCAGGCCTAGGTCTCGGTTTTTGTAGGGTCATGCCAAGTGTTTGCAGTAGGGGGCGATGTTGCTACACGGACGGACGGACGGACAACAGACAAACGGACGGACGATATAATCTATTGGTGGCTGGTCCACTTCGTTCCTACCAGTATAATGTACATCACGGAACTGAGGGTCTTTGCATTGCACTCTGACCTTGGTGCACCCCCTGGCGACCAGAGCAATGTTGAATTTGGCCTGCAGCTAAGGTGCAGATGGCATTGCAAAAATGATGAGGAGTTTTTGGCCTGGGAAGTAATAAGGATACATTCCATTATTGATCAGAGGCAGATTTTGCATGTTCAGCAGTACAGAATCAGAATATGTATTTGTCCTGGAGGAATCCGATGAGCTATTAAGCTATTTTCACAGATTTCCAGGAGAGACAGGTCAGAACTTTGCAAGGTTCTGTCACATGTGTGATGGGGTCTGCCCCGTCCTTAATTAAAATGCAAACTAAAAAAACGAAAATGCGAGGGTGGTGTGTAATGCTCAACATTATGTCATTATATACTAAATATAATAATGATTATCTTGGTTATTTCGGTAAAGTCACGTAGAAGGGAAATAATAAAATAATATAAATATTAAACAATAAAAAATATGAATCCCTGCAGTCACAAAAGCTTTAAATCAAAATAATAATGCTTGATAGGAATCACACAAGTCAATACATTTGAGGTAAACTTTTAACGGTTAACAGTAATTAACAAAAAAAATTGTGTTGCAGTGAACTACTCCGACAATGGCGTCTGGCATCGATCAACTGGACGAACTTAATAAATTCTACAAAAAGAAAGTTGAATTCCCACCTCAACAACTCGAAGACCACATTAACACTGCTACTCGAGAGGTGGGGAAACTCCTGGAAGAGATGAAAAAAATTCAACAGCCAGGCTTGGAACCCGTCATTACAGGTGAGGTCATTCCCACCGGCAGCTCGTACGAAGGTCTCAAAGTTCGGGGAGATATGGAGCTGGATTTTATGATTCCTCTCTCTCACCCTGAATTCAATTTTGTCCCAACCTCACATGACAGTGTACCAGGTGGCTATCGTCAATTAAAAGTCGAGCGACACAAACAAATGCAAACACTACCAAATCAATCATTTGAAAATAAATTCACCAATGATGGATACCTGATCCCATCAAAGGTTTATCATTGGTTTCAGTCATTAGTAGACCAAGCAATGAACAAGATACGACCTCTGGTTAGATTTCCTGTGAAGTTTACAGGCTACCAACCAGCCCGTACGCTCGTCATAACTCTCAGCCCTGACAATGAAATCTACGTGGACCTGGTTCTTGCGGTCTCCATTGGGATGGTCTCTACGTGGTGGCCAAGCCTTCGAAGATGGCCCCAGAACTGCTTCTCTGGAGGCTGTCGTTCTCGGTCTTCGAGAAAGACATCCTGAATCTGCTTCCGAGCTCTTCCTGCCACCTGAAGACCCTGAAGATCCTCAAATACTTGCAGAAGCACGACACTCGGCTGCAAAAGACGTCGCAGTTCGCGAGTGGAATCTGCTCGTACCACCTGAAGACGGCCTTCCTCCACCTGCTCGCGCGCACGCACCCGACGCAGTGGGATGACACCGAAAAGAACCTGAATGCCCGCCTTGATGACCTCATTCAGCTCCTGATTCAGAGCATGGAGAAAAGGGAGCTCAACCACTTCTTCCTGGGAAAAAAATGGAGCCTGGCAAAGAAGGTGGGTGCGCCGAGCATGAAGAAGGAGGGTGTTCTCAATCTCTTTGACGAGAAATTTATGAATGCAACCACCCTCAATCAGGCCAAGGAGAGACTCATCATCATTAAACGCTCTCTGCCTGCCATACTCAAAGAATATTAATCCGATTGTGTAGCTAAACTAAGGCCCACTGATCTATGTAGCTCTTTTTTCATAAGTGGCCTGGCCGCAAATGATACCTCAACGACGTGGCTCATCATGTGCAAATTTATAGCAGCCAAATACTCTAAACGTATGTTGATTCTAAAAGCCACGCGACCACGGGAGAACATGTGTAGTGACTTAACTCGGAGACGCTAAGAGTTGGAGGTCCTTCTTTTATTTAACCGAGCACCCTCGGCACAATACACAGCCTACGCTGGTAGACACTTTTCTGTCGCTCGCTTCTACACAATTGTACGTGGGTTGCTCGCCTATACACAACACGAGCCATCTAACACTGACAGCGCTGAACCGAGACTGCCAACTACCATCTAGCAGCGCAATGTCGAGTGAAGACGACAGCGACGATGGCGACGATCTTCAACAACACAACGGGGCTCCCACTCCAAACGACAGCCACGAGCTCTCACTCAGGGCCCCCTTTTATGCTCCCGGCGTGGCCTCGCTCCACCCTGGCCACGCCCCCTCTCTAGAACCTACTAACGGGTTCATTGGCTTCCCCCACGTGCCTCTTCTGTAATCTTTACCCCAAATATCCCCTCTGGTGTATCACGTGGTCTGCTGACGTCAGGGCTGCTGTAAGCCGCAGATCCCCTTCCCCGCCAGCATCCAGCGCTATGCTGCTACAATACTTATTCTATGCCACTACACATGTCAACTCCAAATATACGATCTCCTGTATATCAGGCGAGGGAGTATGTTGGAGAGTGGATTTACTCTCCAACGTACGGGTCGGCTGAAGTAGTAACTAATTTGGTCTTGTTTACAGGACAAATCCGAATTATGGAAAATTATTTAAAACATAGAGATTTTATATTATTACGCGTGAAAAATAATATCTTGTAAACGACCGCCTGCATTGCGTTGCCAAATCTGTGCTCTTTCACCGGCATTTTCCGTCACTCTCCTCAAAACTTGTGGCGAAGTTGGAGATCGACCCGGTTCGAGGTTTGCCAACAACGCTTTGCATCCGCCGTTGTTTCTGATTCCCAAAATCCGGACATCAACGCCCGAAAACGGTGAGGAGTTGGGAGCCGTTCAGCTCTTAGAATATCTGCGATAGTCTCTCCGTGTTGAAATAATTGAAAAAAAAGAATCTGAAAATAAATTTCAACTGTTATTGCACGCTGCTGAGGTGTATAACCGATGCCTCATAAACTCCCAGGCTTCTACTTTATTTCTGCAAAAAAAAAATAGTTTAACACAAAATACCGCTTTTTCCAATCAGGAAGTTACTTATGGTCAACCCTATAGAAATGCCACGAAGATTTGGTTAAATAAATCCGTGAGAATAAGCATGTTTAACATTGGGTTAGCAAATGATTTTGGGATTGGGTGTTTGCTTAAAGAAATAAAAAACGTTATTCAAAATTGATTGCCTCTGCTATTTATTAAATCAACGTGTTGTAACACTTAGTCACAGTTTCAACCCCAACAACAGTACTTCGCCAGATTAAAGTTAAGTTAAATTTTAATTTCATTAATAGTTGAAGTGCATGGCACTCTTAACTTACATTTGTAATGACAGTGGAGTCTACATGCAGTGTGAGTGGACTAGTGGCCACGGGTGGTAATGACAGGGGAGTCAGTTGTGAGAACGAAGGGACTGGTGGCTAAGTGAGGTAATGACAGGGGTATCAGTTGTGAGTGCGAAGGGACTGGTGGCCACGGGAGGT
Source organism: Lethenteron camtschaticum (assembly GCA_018977245.1). Taxonomy (NCBI): domain Eukaryota; kingdom Metazoa; phylum Chordata; class Hyperoartia; order Petromyzontiformes; family Petromyzontidae; genus Lethenteron; species Lethenteron camtschaticum. The sequence goes on from MU249631.1 coordinate 3,371,590, forward strand.
AATGACAGGGGAGTCAGTTGTGAGAACGAAGGGACCGGTGGCCACAGGAGGTAATGACAGGGGAGTCAGTCGTGAGTGCGAAGGGACTGGTGGCCACGGGAGGTAATGACAGGGATATCAGTTGTGAGTGCGAAGGGACTTGTGGCCACGGGAGGTAATGACAGGGGTATCAGTTGTGAGTGTAAATGCACTAGTGGCCACGGGAGGTAATGACCGGGGTATCAGTTGTGAGTTCGAAGGGACTGGTGGCCACGGGAGGTAATGACAGAGGTATCAGTTGTGTGTGTGAAGGGACTGGTGGCCACGGGAGGTAAAGACAGGGTATCAGTTGTGAGTGTGAAAGGACTGGTGGCCACGGGAGGTAATGACAGGGGTATCAGTTGTGAGTGTGAAGGGACTGGTGGCTATGGGAGGTAATGAAAGGGGTATCAGGTGTGAGTGTGAAGGGATTGGTGGCCACGGGAGGTAATGACAGGGGTATCAGTTGTGAGTGTGAAGGGACTGGTGGCCACGGGAGGTAATGACAGGGCTATCAGTTGTGAGTACGAAGGGAATGGTGACTACGGGAGGTAATGACAGGTGAGTCAGCTGTGAATGCGAAGGGACTGGTGGCTACGGGGGTAATTACAGGGAGTCAGCTGTGAGTGCGAAGGGACTGGTGGCCACGGGAGGTAATGACAGGGGTATCAGTGGTGAGTGCGAAGGGACTTGTGGCCACGGGAGGTAATGACAGGGGTATCAGTTGTGAGTGTGAATGCACTAGTGGCCACGGGAGGTAATGCAGGGGTATCAGTTGTGAGTGCGAAGGGACTGGTGGCTACGGGAATGATCGAGAAGCGAGCGTGGTCAGGTGATTGAAGAGGACGGTGAAGTCTGCCGGTGGAGTGAGCGTCCAGAGTCAGTGTGATGCCACAGCAGCGAAGCCGCTCTGCCGCCGCCACGCCTGCGGTGCCACCACAACAAAGCAGCCTGGCCGACGCTGCTTTCCCCTCACCACCCCCCACATGAACACTCCCCCCTCCCCCCAGGTAGGACCTCGGGGGGAAGTCACCTATCCAGGTTTTCACCCAGGAGCCCTCGTGGGAACATCTCCACGGTTTTTCCTTGGGCAAGGGAATTGGCTGATTTCCCCCAGGTTAAATTGACTTGAAATTACTTGGTCACGGCAAGGCCACTGTGGAAAGAGGGAAACGGACATCGCTGAGAGCACCGGTACGAGTGTAGTGACATCACCAGAAAACGATCTGATTGGGCAAGAAGACTGCCGGATCAACCGAAGGGTCTCTTTGATGTAGAGAAGGCTCAAAGCGTAGGAGAGAGCACAACGGTGAGTTCGTGCTCTTCTCAAGCCAGCGATCGGGGCAGTGTACTTGCCGATGACTCAAGCAACCGTGTGACGCGTCGAAGCGCGGCCAGGATTCGCTCCCAGGAGCTCCGTACGAGTCGAACCGTGAGTACGTGAGAGAGACAGTGAACAACGTGAGAACTCCTCGAGAGATTAATTCGAAAGAGGCGGGGCGGATTTGGTTTTAGACCGTCGGGAGATAGCACAGTTCCTCACTGAGTCACGTAGGGTTGGAGTTCAGACCATTGGGAAATAGGTTAGTTATCTTACTAATTTCGGCTCCGGGCTATGTAGTATTTCGCATTAGACACGCCGGGAATAAACCATTAGTGATCAATAACCGTTTCGTGTGGTTTCTGTGAGTGTGGGGAGAGCGCGCTGTGGTGTGAGTATGCTCGTCATAACACGGAGATTGGCGCGCGAATAAATATATCGGCCCGACCATTGTGCCCAAGTGTGGTGCGCGAATCCTGCCGCCAGTTATCCATCATTGCGCAGAGGAGCCGGAGGACGATTAAAGAATTTCTTAAATTCCCCAGTGCACAGCAACACTCATTCTAAAACCAATCCCGAATACCCGCCCCACAGCCCTTTAAATCATCACCATTACACACTCTCGGCGGCGACGCATGTGCGAGCGACGTCACTGCCCTTTGACCCCTGAACCCCCGTTCCGCGCGTGCCATTGGTGCGCGTCGTCATGAGGACGGCGACGTCGAATTTGAGTGGCTGCGTGTGCACCAGTGTGAGCAGCAACGTGCGGGGAGTCTCCTACTAACATTTGAAGGAGGGGACGCGGAGAGCGAGGGATTAATTCCAGGTGGCCGAGCGCCAGCCGCGAGCTATGCCTCACAGGGAGGACACGGAGGTGGCGGGGCCGCGGACTCGAATTGCATGTGTGATACCGCAACAGCGAAGCCATTCTGCCTGCGCCCCACCTACGACCCCACCACCACCAAGCGACGGGGCCGACGCTGCTCTTCCCTCACCATCCCCCACATAAACACACACTCACACACCCCCACATAGAGCCCCGAGGGGAGGTCACCTGGCCGGCAGGTTTTCACCCAGAAGCCCTCTCGTGGACTAATCTTCACGGTTTTCTGCGGCCAGGGAATTGGGCGATCTCCCCGATGCTAACTCGCACCGCGGCGCCGTGACTTGGGTTGAAATTACATGGTCACGATGGGGCTGCCCAGGCGCGTCGTTCTGAGACCCATCCCGAATACCCGCTCATCCACAGCCCTTTAGACAATCTCGACTACACGCCCTCGGCAGCAGCGCTCGTGTGCGAGCGACGTCATTGTCCTCTGACCCCTGACCCCTCCCGTTCCGTGCGTGTGATTGGTGCACGCGGTCCTGAGAGTGGAGACGTCGCGTTTGAGTGGCTGCGCGTATACGTGTGAGGAGGAGTGTGAGTGAGGAGCGAGGGATTGATTCCAGGCAGATGAGCGGCAACCCCCGAAGCATGCCCCCCAAAGAGGACCCGAGAATTTCAATAGAGTCTCTCACCTTTCTGAAGAGATGCCGCGACTCTAAGGTAATACCAATCGCATTTAATCATTTTGTCAAGGCGCTCTTCCCCCCTCCATCCCAGCTTAAATAGACGCTCCAAGCCTGGGGTGTGTCATTCAGACTCTGTCTTCCCGACAGACCTGTTCTCCACCTGAGGACGGCCGCTTGCGTTGTGGCCGAAACGTCGTGAGAATTATTTTATATATTTTATTTTTATTATTTTATTATTTCCATTCTACGTGATGACTTTACCGAAAGCACCAAGAAGAAGGACCCGAGAACTCGAGGAGCCGCGTCGCGAGGAGAGGAGCCGGAGAGCGGCAGCCCTCGCCCCAGAAGTCGAGGAGTCAAGCAGCAGCGGCTCTCACACGAGTGAGCAATCCGGAGCCCGGAGCCTTCTCGAGATCAGCCCTCCCCCGGGGTTGGAGCCGGGGGCCCGCGTCCCCCACACACGCAGCTTCACCGCCCACTCTGTCACCGGATAAGAAGTTGCGTGCGACTGCATCCCACGACGTCACGCGTCACCACGAGGAGATAATATTTCGGCAATGATTGATGTTCAGGCACCAAATTGACACTTTTTTTTTGCACGGCATCAAGTTGCACTAACCACACGTGATTTCTTTAGGGGCCGTCCATAAATGACGTCACGCGATTTGGACGATTTTTTACCCCCCCCCCTAGTCACACGGCGTCACAAAAAGTCAGACCCCCCCTCAAATATGACGTCACAAAGCTCTGCCCCCCCAAAAAAAATGCTTCAAATCGCTTTCAACTATTGTCATTAGAATGCGTATTTAATGTGGCGCTGTACTCTGATGTTGTAGGAGAAAACATTTATTAAAAAGTGTATTTAATTAAGTAGAACGTGTTGTCTATATTTATTTAAAGTTGCGCATTTTGATGTGACGTCACATTTCTCATATACACCCCGCCCCCTCCTCGTCACACATCGTCACAAATGTCTGACCCCCCTCCCCCAGGTGCGTGACGTCATTTATGGACGGCCCCTAAACCACACATCATTTCTTTAGGACTGCTCTTCGTGTTTAGTTTGTTGTCCTTCCCCGCACTTCCGATTTGTACGGTTGGCTGCGTACGGTGCGAAAGAAGTTCAGCGCACATTTATATTCAGTTTCACTTACTCGGTACCAGCTTTACTACCTGGCTTCGCCCGGGACTTGGATTTACCACGCCCGGCCGCCTTTGTCTCCCCAGTGGCGATGTTCACACACCACACCAGTTACTCGTTTGAGGCCGAGTCAACCTAGGGGAGGCCCAGGACCGGTTCAGATAATCGTCATCGGTGGTGGCCGTGAGCGGGAATCGAACTCGGGTCGCCGGGTTCGTAGCGCGGCGTAGCGCTAACCGCTACACTACAATGCGTTACGCTTCCACGTGCGCGGGTCACGTGACAGATTTGACGTCACAGCTCACTTACCGTGCAAAAAGTTAATGCATTATTGAGCTCCCCCAAATAAACTAAAGTGTATTTTTATAATTTTTGCATGGTGTACAGTCTGGAAAGTACCCACATGGGAAATTTCCAGTTTGTTGCATGTCGGGAAGTACGCTAAACATTTTGAACAGACACACATAATCACAACTTTGACTTTTATATAGATAGCCCTGTGAGCCATGCGGCTCTTGACTCGGCGCTCTGAAACCCATTGTTGAAGGGCGCCTTTCACATCTCACGAGTAGTAGTGGTAGTATGATTATCATTCTTATTAAACACATCTGTCAGTTTCACGCACATTGCTTCACGAGCGTCCTGACTCGGCTAACGGGGGCACTTGAGCGTGGAAACAACGCCAGAGGTTTTGCCTGTGCCGCAAATAAAACTTCGGTTGAAATTATACGGTGCCGGAAGGCCCTGTGGCTGATGAGATGTATGTAATAAGTGTGTGTGTGTTTAAAAAATATATATAACACATTCCTGCGGAGGGAGCTGGTAGGAACGTTGGGTTGCTCGGTCAATGGCCAGGGTCAACGGCGGCGTGGTGTATTCCGCAAATATGCCCGACTGTGAGGGCGGGCACAAGCCGGCGTGAGTAGGTTAAACGTTAAGTTTTATAAGGGCACCACGGGGTGACCAGCCCCTCCCCACCCAGCCCCACCCCTCCACCCCCACCCAGCCCCACCCTCCCCACCAGCCACCCACCCTCCCCTCCCAGCCCCTCCCTCCCCACCCAGCCCCTCCCTGCACGACGGACACAATAATCCCCGTGGCTGGTGTAACCAGGAGGTTCCTACCAGTATCATCATCATCATTATTCATACAATGTCGCCACCTCGTGCCAACTGCCAGTACATCCCTCGGATTCGCCGAGCCACAATTCGGTGGCCCTGCTCATGGATTCGCGATTCGCTCACACTGGATAACGGTGGCTGAAACACGAGACGCAATGGGAAACAATGCAAACGAGACAACAACAACAGAGCAACAACAACAACGAATCGGTTCTTTATCGCAATCGAATCGTGCGGCGAATCGGATCGTGGGAACCCCACAAGTGGCGGGCAGGAACCGCGCAGATTTATTCATGAGCCCCAAGCCTCCCCTGGGGTTTGCGGCCACGGTACAATCGTCGTCTTCTTCTTAGACATAATATAAAAGAAAACGACACAGTTTGAGAAACTCCTGCCTTTCTTACACGTGACTAGGGTACTCTTATGAGCTGCACATTCTTGTTTGGGTGCAGCCGCAATTGCGTTTGCATATACCAGTTTGCCATGTGCTTTTAAAATGCTTGCCACAATAACTGCTGATGCTCACCCATGTTGCAGCAATTTTCTATTTTTAAACATATGCTGGGCTCAACTTTAAACCGGTTTTTTTTCTTCTACTGCCCTGCAATACTATGCAGCATTACCCGTCAATCGAGATAAAATTGTATAATTTATATAACAAATTAGATTCCCCTCCATCCACGACAGTAGATGTGGAGCACTTGGTCGACCAAGTTCACTGCTGTGTCTCGCCCACGCTGTGTTCACGCCACTATAATCAAGGTCAACCCCGATTAGCACTGTTGGCTACGTACGGTGAGAAAGAAGTTGAAGATGCAGACAACATACATCTCTCTCTCTGCGTTTCCCCTCACACTGCTGCACTTTGAAATTCCCTGCCACCATCGTATCTATCCCCAAGCCCTGAATCCACGGTGGCGAGGAGATGTTAACGACCTCGCCTGGTGTGCAGTAGGTCGTGGGTTCGACCCCGACCCTGATGCCTGTGTATTTTGGAGTTTGCGCGTTCTCCCGTGGTCGCGTGGATTTTTCTCCAGGTCCACCGGTTTTGCCTGAACATTTAGAAACATGAGTTTTTGGCTGCTATACATTTCCACGTGATAAGCCATTTCGTTGAGCCATCATTTGTGGCCACGTCGCTTCTGAAAAAAAAACACCATGATCAGAATCTTTTTTTTTCTCGAGAAATCCGATGAGCTATAAAGCTCTTCTTTGATCACAGATGTCCAGTCGGTGGCGGGTCAAGACACGCGCCGACGCTTAGACTGTTCCAACTTTAACAGTGCTGTTCGTTGCTGGCCTTTCGACGTTTTGGTGCCTTTGGGCGTGTGCTCAGAAACTGTCAGAATGAGTCGACGAATTTGTATCACCTCGTTAATTGTAGGGTCAAATGAACCTTATGGCGGGACCCCGGGGTCCCATAAGCCCCCGGCTCTCGCGTAAACTGCGTTGCGACGTCATTTTATGTCTGTTGAAGGCGAACGACAGGACGATCTATTCCTCTCGACGAGCTCTACACGACGCGCTGATCAAAGTTTCGAGGTTTTGATAATTGTTTTTTTACCCTTTTTTTACTGGCAAATGAGGTTCCAATGGTGTAAATGCTTACCCCGAGCTCTCATACTCTGATGGTGCATTGTCTTTGATTTGTGCGCCTTTCGACGTCATCTGGTCCAACACCATGTGAGACTAGGCTCTAAGGAAAGCTGTCTCGGGTGTGGACCAATCAACTTCAAGGACAGTGCATACATTATCAGAGTTATGTTTTTTGTTTGCATTATGACTGCAGGTATTGTGGTCTATGCAAACATGACTCCTCGTAAAAAAAGGTGTCAGTTTTGTTGCCAGATAAAAGGGTGAAAAACCAATTCTCACATTTTTTTAACTGGCAAATGATGTTTCGAGGTTTTATTTATGACTACGGCAATTTTGGCGACGATTGATTGCTGGTGGGTCGCGGCGTTTATGTGCGCGATGGGGATGGAGTCGCCAAAATTTCCATTAATTAATTACGATTTTGACTTTTGTTTATTTGGGACTCTGAGTCCCGCCATAAGGTTAAATTGTAGGGCCTCTTGCAGAGGGCGGCGTTTGCGGCTCATGATGCCATGGCGAAACGCTGCAACAACCGCGACTTTCACGAGGCCATCAGCATGGCAGTGTGCGGGGCCTGTAGCATATGGTATAAAGGGGCCCTAAGGGGCCGTCCATATATGACGTCACGCACCTGGAGGGGGGGGGGGTCAGACGTTTGTGATGGGTTTGAGAAATGTGACGTCCCATCAAAATGCGCAACTTTAATCGAGTATAGACAACACGTTCTACTTAATTAAACAGACTTTATAATAAATGTTTTCTCCTACAACGTCAGAGTGCAGCGGCACATTAAATACGCACTACAATGACAATGATTTGAAGCATGTTTTATTTTGGGGGGGGGGGCAGAGCTTTGTGACGTCATATTTGAGGGGGGTCTGAATTTTTGTGATGCCGTGTGACGTCATTTATGGACGGCTCCTAAATATAAAAAACACTAATATTAAAAGACATTTCTAGCTTGCATAGTAAAGTAATTTTCTTTTATCATTTGCTATACAGCCAGATAATACGACAAATCGTTAAGGGGCCGTCCATAAATGACGTCACGCGATTTTGGACGATTTTGGACCACCCCCCCCTCGTCACACGGCGTCACAAAAAATCAGACCCCCCCTCTCAAATATGACGTCACAAACCTCTGCCCCCCCCCCCAAAAAAATATGCTTCAAATCGCTTTAAACTATTGTCATTGTAGTGCGTATTCAATGTGGCGCTGCACTCTGATGTTGTTGGAGAAAACATTTATTACAAAGTCTATTTAATTAAGTAGAACGTGTTGTCTATATTTATTGAAAGTTGCGCATTTTGATGTGACGTCACATTCCCCCCTCCCCTCGTCACACATCGTCACAAATGCCTGACCCCCCCCCCCCCAGGTGCGTGACGTCATTTATGGACGGCCCCGAACCTTAAACACCCGGTCGTTCATAAAAGTTGAAGGCGGTACAGTACTATAGTAATAGAGCAAGTGCAGAATCACCGAACCGAAAATTAGCGCGGGCACCCTGGAAAGTGCGGGGCCGTAGCATATGTAGCTAAATTTCGATTTAAAGCTTTCGTGATGCAGGGATTCATCTTGGTTTTCGGTAAAGTCACGTAGAAGGGAAATAATAAAATAATAAAAAAACATATAAAATATCACAATTATTTTTTATTTTTTTTTTATTAATAANTATAATTTCACAATTATTTTATTGTTTTTTTTTTTATTTTTTATTTCCCTACGTGACTTTACCGAAAGAACCAAGAAGATGAATCCCTGCAGTCACGAAAGCTTTAAATCGAATTTACTATACATATAATTCCACAATATTTTATCATGTTTTATTTTTATCATTGTATTATTTCCCTTCTACGTGACTTTACCGACAGAACCAAGAAGACATATGTAGCTACTTTTGCTACTACGCCACTGCTCATGTACGACCTGAACACACACAGAGGGCAATGTCGAAATACGACAAAGGGGGTGAGGTGGGGGGTGGATAATGTAACGACGAATCGCTTGTCGGATCGCTCTTTGCAATTTGGGAGCGTCGCTTTTCGCCCACGGCCGCGTCACGTTTCGTGACACAGCTGACTGCCTCTCTCTGACCGCCTTTCCGAGAAACTACGTTGCCCCCCTTCGGGTGACGCGAATATAAATAAAGCCGGCAAAACGCCGCTCCGCGTTCAGCCTCGCCCAGCTGAACCAGAGGGCATCGTTGATGCTGGTGAGTGATCCATGATGCATTTGGAATCCATCGTGTGCGAGATGTTAACCACCTTGCGCAGGTGCGCAGGCGGTTCGCGGTTTCTATCACAACCACTGCCAATAAACTGCAACTTGAATCACTACCTATGAGATCTTCACTCAAAACTGCTCTAGAGGAGTTGTTGTAGACCCCTAGCTGCCAGTGCAATTTAGTGGCCTAAAATACAATGTTTCGCTCCGGATAATCGCTGCAAAGTATGATCTGTGTTTTGATTTAGTGTGCTGATCTTAAAGGTGCATTGAAAAATGTTGATACTCCGACTGATGCTCCTGCTGCTGTTGTGGAGTGACTCATGCAGCCAGCTATGGCTGCAGGGTTTTTGTAGCACATGTTGTTTATGTCGTTTATTGTGAAAATTCCGTCACAGTTCCTATGATCACTGTTTCATTGCTTTTATGGCTTTATTTTGGTGATTTTTTTAAAGTTTTTCGGTTTGGCCATGTAGTACAGAGTTAGACTGATGGCCTTAATCTAAGTTGTCTTGTGGTTGTTGTTGGAAATAATATTTGGCATAAATACGCATACAAATAAGACAAATATAAGCATCCTGTTTTTTTAAAGTTACCGCATTCACTGCACCCCGCTTCAATCTCGCAGACTTGGGGGTGATGTATTTCCGTGCAGTGATTTTGATTAAGTTGTATGTACGTGGTGCTTAACGTCGTGTATGTAATATTGGACACTGGAATCAAGCGGAGCGACTTTGTTTTTTGTCACGCTCCAAGACTGGGTTACAGATTGGTAACAAATTCCCATGTTCTGTTCACGTGACAGCCCTTACTAATTGGCTGTAGTGGGTTTCACGACGCGTTTATATATATACGCAATCTATCTTAATTTTGGAGCTTTCGTGACTGCAGGATTTATTCTTTGGTTCTTTCGGTTAAGTCACGTCTAAAGATAAAATAATAAATTGAATAATAGCATATTACGACGTTTCGATTGCAACACAAGCAATCATCATCAGGCATGAAAGAAATAGCAACAAAAATCTAACTAGAAAACTATAGACTGACACACAAGCAGACAGACATCACAAGGACACAGAGAGAGGACACATATCAGCACAAAGAGAGAGGCCGTTTCTACAAACGACCTCTCTCTTTGTGCCGATATGTGTCTGTCTGCTTGTATGTCTGTCTATAGTTTTCTAGTTAGATTTTTGTTGCTATTTCTTTCATGCCTGATGATGATTGCTTGTGTTGCAATCGAAACGTCGTAATACGCAATATAACCCATAAACCTCTACTATTGTAGATATTGGTCGCGAAGGCCTACGTGTCGTTCTCGTCTCCACGGCGTGCCACGTATAACCCATCCGATGTCGCGATGGTGGCTGGTGGCAGTTCCTGAAGAAGAAAAAGAAAGAGGAAGTGAGCTGAAAGACGTTTTGGTCACTAACGATTCACAGCGATTGTGCGCGTCGTTGTGTGGAATGTAAGTAAACACCTAACCCTCATTTTACAGGGAAGAGTATGCAGATTGGTGATTTAAATATACATTGCCGCCCACCCCCTTCCCCGATATGTGATATTGCAGATAACAGGAAGATATTTATTCCAAGTTCCTGTGTGTGGATACATGCCACCGGTATGTTATACGACTTCTCACACATCTCAATTTACACCATTGGAACCTCATTTGCCAGTTGCAAAATATAATAATTGTTTTTTTGCCATTTTATCTGGCAACAAAACTGACACATTTTTTTACAAGGAGTTATGTTTGCATTAACCACAATACCTGCAGTCAGAATGCTTACCCCGAGCTCTCATACTCTGATAGTGCATTGTCCTTGAGTTGTGCGCGTTTTGGCGTCATCTGGTGAGACTAGGCTCTAAAGAAAGCTGTCTCGGGTGTGGACCAATCAATTTCAAGGACAGTGCATACATTATCAGTGTGTTTTTGTTTGCATTCTGACTGCAGGTATTGTGGTTAATGCAAACATGACTCCTTGTAAAAAAAGGTGTCAATTTTGGTGCCAGATAAAATGGTAAAAAAACAATTATCACATCTCAATTTGTGTGTGTGTGTGCCTCCTGTATTGCAAAATAAAAAGCATCTTAGGGAACGTTGCAAAATCATCTCTGCTGCCAACATTGCAGATGGCTCGTCGTTTGTACCGTACAGTATTTCTATTCATTGACGCAGCAGTAGCAGTCAGCGAGTAAACGTCCGGGTTTGATGAACATTGACCCGTCGATCAAAGGTCCAGGAGCCGGTAATCCATCTCGGTGGAATGTCAGCAGGGGCGGCGTTTCGAGACTCTCTACTGCGAGCAACTTTGAGCACCACTTTGCGAACCGTTCAATCGGCGCCGCCACCACCAAACCCCAAGGGCAGATCTCGGCTGGGAAACATTTTGCACTCGGTTGACACACAAATCAAGAAGGGGCACCAGGAGTCAAACGAGGGTGAGAACCACTGCTCGAGAGGGTAAATTGGTGGGTGTACCCAGTGGCGGCTCCTGCAAAATCTCTCAGGGGGGACAAATGTCTGGATGATTGATAAGGATAAGGTCCACCCATGCAATGGATAAATTAACAGCGTAAGCATGTAAAGGCAACTTCACTTCTTTAATATTAATGAAAAATAAAGTGACTCTTGCAATACATCTCCTTGTTTGTTTCTATACTCACTATTAAAACAAACCACTCAAGTTTCTTTTATTAAAGATTCCACTAGGTGGCGACAAATTATATTGTTGGATGAAACGTGCTTACGTATGATGACGTAAGCACGTATGATGACGTAAGCACGTTAGGGCGAGCCCTCCCGGAAGCCATAGAGAATGCATTGCAGCGCCCCCGTTCGAAAAAAAAAAACTTTGAATGTAAGTCTATGGGAAGACTCTGGGCGATTCTCAGCTGGAGTGAAATCGCCCAAAAAGAGGCGGTACTCCACAGAACGTAGCATGACGCTGATTGGACTATATCCAGAGGCACACTGACGGCTAGCGTGACTCTGTGGTTTAATGACATTGGTGGTGCGTCGCCCAATCGCCCTAATGAAGAAACCGCCCCTGGGTGTACCCACATTTTAGCCCACCACATGATGTGCTGTACTCATACTACGAGGTGGGCAACTGCGTGCAATTTGGTTTCAATTGCCGCACCGGGAGATGGAATCGGATCGGTGTGGTAACCGTGAACACCGCTTTTGGCAGCTCCCTTCGTTTCTCAGTTAAAAATGTTTTAAAAAAGAAACTGTCGTTCATAATCAAGTATTTTTGTGGGGTTAGATTGCGTAAATCTAAACCCACCTCCAACCGACAAAGGCAATCGGTAATCTTCTTGGTTCTTTTGGTAAAGTCACGTAGAAGGGAAATAATAAAATAATACCAATATAAAACAATACAAATTCTCACGACGTCTTGATTGCAACAAAAGCAATCATCATCAGGTGTGAAATCCACAGCAAGAAATTTTTCAAATTAATAAAATAATAAAAATATAAAAAATAAAAATTCTCACGACAATCATCATAAGGTGTGAAATCTTGCTGTGGATTTCACACCTGATGATGATTGCTTTTGTTGCAGTCGAAACGTCGTGAGACATTTTTTTTTTTGTTTTACATTTTTATTATTTCATTGTTTCCCTTCTACGTGACTTTACCGAAAAAACCAAGAATATGAATCCCTGCAATCACGAAAGCTTTAAATCAAAGCTTACAATTTGCCCATCGTGGTAAAAAGGGGCAGAGCCATTTGTTTTCTTCCCACCGTTTATGGACAGCGAGGGGCGATGCTAATGGTTGTGAGTGGCACTTCACCGTTTTCTCTCCGTCACGATTATAAAATCATTTTATTGTTGCCACGTCTTACAACTAGTAAGGTGGCGTATGAGGAAATAGACTCACCATGTGACGATGCCCTTATCTAACCCTCGCCTACGATCATTTTTTGTATCGTCTGTTGTTGTAGCGTTCGTACCTGAAAAAAAATCCACGCGACCACGGAGAGAAAGACATCGCAAACTCCAAACACACAGCGGACTTCAGGGACGAGATCGAACCCACGACCTACTGCATACCAGGCGAGGTAGTTACCACCAAAAACATAAAATAAACGGTGAATTTGATGACTGCCTCGACACTTTGCCCAGTGACAGTGGTGGATTTCTCCCTGTGCCTGGCAACTTTCCAATGCAGTCTCGGGACAAATAAGTTAAAGAACACCTTAAGTAAAGGGTCAGATTCAGGAATAGAAACATGCACACGTGGTGAGCAAAGGTGCTCGGCATCTGCACATTGAAATGAGTGGCTCCGACACGGTAGAAATTCAAGTTGTTTATTAAATTCTGGCTAAAGTCTTCTTGGTTCTTTCGGTAAAGTCACGTAGAAGGGAAGTAATAAAATAATAAAAATAAAATATAATAAAATACAATTCTCACGAAGTTTCGGCCACAACGCAAGCAGCCGCCCTCACCTGAGGACCGAGCAACCCAACGTTCCTACCTGAGGACGGACACAAAAATCCCCTGTGGGCTGGTGTAACCAGGAGGTTCCTACCAGTTTAATCTCTACTAGAGATAAGCCGTAGCTGTATAACCCATGTGCGCCCCGCAATATTACAGGAGACGGCGCTCACATCACACATGTGTTTACCTTTGTTGCACTTTGCACTGCTATCGTGTTTTTGTACTGTTTGTTGCGGTAACGTCCTTATCCGCCCCCGACTGGACATCTGTGAGAAAAAAAAGCTTTATATCTCATCTGATTGCTCCAGGAAAATAAATATTATGACACTGTCTCCACCCACCACGAACCTTACACAAACCCCAAGCATTACCCCCCTCCCCCCACTAGCACTGTCTCACACAAATAAACTTTTTAGCTTTTGAGCCCAGAGTTGCCAAGTCTCGTTGTAAAACACAAGCCACGTGGCCAGAGGGAAAGGTAAAACTCCAGTATACGGGAGGAGCGCTTCGACCACGAACCCTTTCTGTTTTCTAGAAACGAAAGAAAACAGCAATAAAAATTCTTGTTCTTGGTTCTTTCGGTAAAGTCACGTAGAAGGGAAATAACAAAATAATAAAAATAAAACATAATAAAATACAATTCTCACGACGTTTCGGCCACAACGCAAGCAGCCGTCTCAGGTGCTGCTTGCGTTCTGGCCGAAACGTCGTGAGAATTATTTTATTAAGTTAAATTTGTATTATTTTATTATTTTCCTTCTACGTGACTTTACCGAAAGAACCAAGAACACGAATCCCTGCAGTCACGAAAGCTTTAAATCGAAATTTGAAGCGATCAAATTATTGCAGCGGGCAGCAACAGCAAAATGTAATGTTGTAAATGCGGCTGCAGGCCTAATGCTGATGTCATCGACATTGGCATTTAGGTCCGAGCTAGTGATTTCATTTCAATCAAGTGCAGAGCCAAATGTAATGTGATGAGCATTTTGCGTAGTGATTGGTGACTGGGCCCAGATCATCACTTCACAACACTTAAGAAGCCCACTTGTAATCACACGTAAAAAAAAACTCGCATTCATCAATAGCACTGTCTTAAATATTTATTAGCTAATGTTTCAAGAAATGGCCCTTCTTTGAATGGCAATTGCCCAAAATGTGGCTTATTAAATACATTAATTTTAGAGTAATTTTGTTTCTTGCTGTGGTTGTCCCACCTGATGACGGAAGCTTGTGTTGCTTCCGAAACGTCGTTATTTAATTTAGTTCTTATTAAAAAAAATATTTTTTTTAATCTTTTTTATTTTTTCACCTACGTGACTTTACCAAAAACCAAAACGTATGGATCCTTGCACCACGAAAACTTCAAATCTAGAATATGAAAAACATGTTAAGGCAGTGTTATTGTTGTTTTTCTGCTAATTATGCTGGTGCGCCACTGCCAAACACCATCACAAAATAATGTATATCACGGAACTGAGGGTCTTTGCATTGCACTCTGACCTTGGGGCACCCCCTGGCGACCAGAGCAATGTTGAATTTGGCCTGAAGTTAAGGTGCAGATGGCATTGCAAAAATGATGAGGATTTTTTGGCCTGTGAAGTATAAGGATACATTCCATTATTGATCAGAGGCAGATTTTGCATGTTCAGCAGTACAGAATCAGAATATGTATTTGTCCTGGAGGAATCCGATGAGCTATTAAGCTCTTTTCACAGATTTCCAGTAGAGGCAGGTCAGAACGTTGCAAGGCTCTGTCACATCTGTGATGGGGTCTGCCCCGTCCTTAATTAAATATAACAACCACTTTTGTCTTTCCAACAACAAATGCAATCTAAAAAAACGAAAATGCGACGGTGGTGTGTAATGCTCAACATTATGTCATTATATACTATATATAATAATACTTATTCTTGGTTCTTTCGGTATAGTCACGTAGAAGGGAAATAATAAAATAATATAAATATAAACAATAAAATATGAATCCCTGCAGTCACAAAGCTTTAAATCAAAATAATAATGCTTGATAGGAATCACACAAGTCAATACATTTGAGGTCAACTTTTAACGGTTAACAGTAATTAACAAAAAAAATTGTGTTGCAGTGAACTACTCCGACAATGGCGTCTGGCATCGATCAACTGGACGAACTTAATAGATTCTACAAAAAGAAAGTTGAATTCCCACCTAAACAGCTCGAAGGCCACATCAACACTGCTAATCGAGAGGTGAGGAAACTCCTGCAAGAGATGAGAAAACTTCAACAGCCAGGCTTGGAACCCGTCATTGCAGATGAATTCATTCCCACCGGCAGCTCTTACGAAGGACTCAAAGTTCGGGGAGATATGGAGCTGGATTTTATGATTCCTCTCTTTCACCCTGAATTCAACTTTGTCCCGATCTCACATGCCAGTGTACCAGGTGGCTATCGCCAATTAAAAGTCGAGCGACACAAACAATTGCAAAGGCCCGAGAAAGTATCAACACCACCAAGTCAATTTGAAAATAAATTCACCGAAGGCGGATACCTGATCCCATCAAAGGTATATCATTGGTTTCAGTCATTAGTAGACCAAGCAATGAACAACATACGAGATCTGGTTAGATTTGATGTGAAGTTTACAGGCTACCAACCAGCCCGTACGCTCGTCATAACTCTCAGCCCTGGCAATGAAATCTGCGTGGACCTGGTTCTTGCGGTCTACATTGGGGATGGTCTCTACGTGGTGGCCAAGCCTTTGAAGATTGTCCCAGAACAGCTTCTCTGGAGGCTGTCGTTCTCGGTCTTCGAGAAAGACATCCTGAATCAGCTTCCGAGCTCTTCCTGCCACCTGAAGACCCTGAAGATCCTCAAGTACCTGCGGGAGCACGACACTCGGCTGGAGGAGACGTCGCAGTTCGCGAGTGGAATCTGCTCGTACCACCTGAAGACGGCCTTCCTCCACCTGCTCACGCACACGAACCCAACCCAGTGGGAAGACACCGCAACGAACCTGAATGCCCGCCTTGACGAGCTCATGGATCTCCTGATTCAGAGCATGGGGAAAGGGGAGCTCAACCACTTCTTCCTGGGAAATAAATCGAGCCTGGCAAAGAAGGTGGGTGCGCGGAGCATGAAGAGTGAGGGTGTTTTCAATCTCTTTGACCCGAAATTTATTAATGAAACCACCCTCAATCAGGCCAAGGGGAGACTCGTCATCATTAAACACTCTCTGCCTGCCATACTCAAAGAACATTCATCCATTTGTGTAGCTAAACCAAGGCCCACTGATCAATGTAGTTCTTTTTCATAAGTGGCCTGGCCACAAATGATAACTCAACGACGTGGTTCATCATGTGCAAATTTATAGCAGCCAAATACTCTAAACGTATGTTGATTCTAAAAACCACGCGACCACGGGAGAACATGTGTAGTGACTTAACTCGGAGACGCTAAGAGTTGGAGGCCCTTCTTTTATTTAACCAAGCACCCTCGGCACAATACACAGCCTACGCTGGTAGACACTCTTCTGTCGCTCGCTTATACACAACTGTACGTGGGTTGCGACGATCTTCAACAACACAACGGGGCTCCCACTACAAACGACAGCCCGAGCTCTCGCTAAGGGCCCCCTTTTATGCTCCCGCATGGCCTCGCTCCGCCCCGGCCACGTCCCCTCTCTAGAACCTACTAACAGGTTCATTGGCTTCCCACGTGCCCTTCTGTAATATTTACCCCAAATATCCCCTCTGGTGTGTCACGTGGCCTGCTGACGTCAGGGCTGCTGTAAGCCGCAGATCCCCTTCCCCGCCAGCAGCCAGCGCTATGCTGTTACAATACTTATTCTATGCCACTACACATGTCAACTCCAAATATACGATCTCCTGTATACCAGGCGAGGGAGTATGTTGGCGAGTGGATTTACTCTCCAACGTACGGGTCGGCTGAAGTAGTAACTAATTTGGTCTTGTTTACGGGACAGATCCGAATTATGAAAAATTATTTAAACATATAGATTTGATATGATTACACGTGAAAAATAATATCTTCTAAACGACCGCCTGCATTGCGTTGCCAAATCCGTGCTCTTTCACCAGCATTTTCCGTCACTCTCCTCAAAACTTGTGGCGAAGTCGGAGATCGACCCGGTTCGAGGTCTGCCAACAACGCTTTGTGTCCGCCGTTGTTTCTGATTCCCAAAATCGGGACATCAACGCCTGAAAACGGTGCGGAGTTGGGAGCCGTTCCGCTCTTCGAATATCTGTGATAGTCTCTCCGTGTTGAAATAATTGAAGAAAAAGAATCTGAAAATAAATTTCAACTGTTATTGCACGCTGCTGAGGTGTATAACCGATGCCTCATAAACTCCCAGGCTTCTACTTTATTTCTGCAAAAAAAAATAGTTTAACACAAAATACCGCTTTTTCAAAGCAGGAAGTTCTTATGGACAACCCTATAGAAATGCCACGAAGATTTGGTTAAATAAATCCGTGATAATAAGAATGTTTAACATTGGGTTCGCAACTGATTTTGGGATTTGGTGATTGCTTACAGAAATAAAAACGTTATTCCAAATCGATTGCCTCTGCTATTTATTAAATCAACGTGTTGTAACACTTAGTCACGGTTTCAACCCCAACAATAGTTGGGGTTGAAACCGTGACTAAGTGACGCATTAATAGTTGAAGTGCATGGCACTCTTAACTTACATTTCTAATGACAGTGGAGTCTACACGCGGTGTGAGTGGACTAGTGGCCACGGGTGGTAATGACAGGGGAGTCAGTTGTGAGAGCGAAGGGACTGGTGGCCACGGAGGTAATGACGGTATCAGTTGTGAGTGCGAAGGGACTGGTGGCCACGGGAGGTAATGACAGGGGAGTCAGTTGTGAGAGCGAAGGGACTGGTGGCTACGGGAGGTAATAACAGGGGTATCAGTTGTGAGTGCGAAGGGACTGGTGGCCACGGAGGTAATGACAGGGGAGTCAGTTGTGAGAACGAAGGGACTGGTGGCCACAGGAGGTAATGACAGGGGAGTCAGTCGTGAGTGCGAAGGGACTGGTGGCCACGGGAGGTAATGACAGGGGTATCAGTTGTGAGTGCGAAGGACTGGTGGCTACGGGTGGTAATGACAGGGGAGTCAGTTGTGAGAGGGAAAGGACTAGTGGCCACGGGAGGTAATGACAGGGGAGTCAGCTGTGAGTGTGAAGCGACTGGTGGCCACGGGAGGTAATGACAGGGGAGTCAGTTGTGAGAACGAAGGGACTGGTGGCTACGGGAGGTAATGAGAGGGGACCAGTTGTGACTGCGAAGGGACTGGTGGCCACGGGAGGTAATGACAGGGGTATCAGTTGTGAGTGCGAAGGGACTGGTGGCCACGGGAGGTAATAACAGGGGAGTCAGTTGTTAGTGCGAAGGGACTGGTGGCCACGGGAAGTAATGAGAGGGGTATCAATTGTGAGTGAGAAGGTACTGGTGGCTACGGGGTATCAGTTGTGAGTGCGAAGGGACTGGTGGCCACGGGAGGTAATGACAGGGAGTCAGTGTGAGAACGAAGGGACTGGTGGCCACAGGAGGTAATGACAGGGGAGTCAGTCGTGAGCGCGAAGGGACTGGTGGCCACGGGAGGTAATGACAGGGGTATCAGTTGTGAGTGCGAAGGGACTGGTGGCTACGGGTGGTAATGACAGGGGAGTCAGTTGTGAGAGGAAAGGACTAGTGGCCACGGGAGGTAATGACAGGGGAGTCAGCTGTGAGTGTGAAGCGACTGGTGGCCACGGGAGGTAATGACAGGGGAGTCAGTTGTGAGAACGAAGGGACTGGTGGCTACGGGAGGTAATGAGAGGGGAGCCAGTTGTGACTGCGAAGGGACTGGTGGCTACGGGTGGTAATGACAGGGAGTCAGTTGTGAGAGGGAAAGGACTAGTGGCCACGGGAGGTAATGACAGGGGAGTCAGCTGTGAGTGTGAAGCGACTGGTGGCCACGGGAGGTAATGACAGGGGAGTCAGTTGTGAGAACGAAGGGACTAGTGGCTACGGGAGGTAATGAGAGGGGAGCCAGTTGTGACTGCGAAGGGACTGGTGGCCACGGGAGGTAATGACAGGGGTATCAGTTGTGAGTGCGAAGGGACTGGTGGCCACGGGAGGTAATAACAGGGAGTCAGTTGTTAGTGCGAAGGGACTGGTGGCCACGGGAAGTAATGAGAGGGGTATCAATTGTGAGTGAGAAGGTACTGGTGGCTACGGAGGTAATGACAGGGGAGTCAGTTTTGAGAGCGAAGGGACTGGTGGCTACAGGAGGTAATGACAGGGGAGTCAGCTGTGGTGCGAAGGGACTGGTGGCCACGAGAGATAATGACAGGGGAGTCAGGTGTGAGTGCGAAGGGACTGGTGGCTACGGGAGGTAATGACAGGGGAGTCAGTTTTGAGAGCGAAGGGACTGGTGGCTACAGGAGGTAATGACAGGGGAGTCAGCTGTGGTGCGAAGGGACTGGTGGCCACGAGAGATAATGACAGGGAGTCAGTTGTGAGTGCGAAGGGACTGGTGGCTACGGGAGGTAATGACAGGGGAGTCAGTTGTGAGTGCGAAGGACTGGTGGCCACGAGAGATAATGACAGGGAGTCAGTTGTGAATGTGAAGGGACTGGTGGCTACGGGAGGTAATGACAGGGGAGTCAGCTGTGAGTGTGAAGGGACTGGTGGCCACGGGAGGTAATGACAGGGGTATCAGCTGAGTGTGAAGGGACTGGTGGCCACGGGAGGTGATGACAGGGGTATCAGTGGTGAGTGTGAAGGGACTGGTGGCTACGGGAATGATCGATAAGGGAGTGTGGTCAGGTGACGGAAGAGGACGGTGGAGTCTGCCGGTGGAGCGAGCGTCCAGAGTCAGTGAGAAGGTTCGGGAAGGGGTGTGGCCTCGTGTCGGTATATATAAAAGGGAGATGCGCGGGAGACTTGGGGCTGTTGCAGTGGGGTCTCCGCCTGATGTCAAGTGAACGCGTCTTCAATAAACAGCCATCTCAAGAGAAGTTTGTCAAGTCTTTACACATTTGAAGATTTAAAAAAATAGATGTTTATGCAGCCTCGTATACACGCTAAAGTGTAATTTAGCACTGAACAAAAGATATGTGCCAAGGTCGGTCTTGGATATCATCTCTGGAGGACATCCCAATGAGACACAGACTAGATTTCCTGTAAAATGAGTTTGAAAGCGTGAACGCATTGCTGTGTCCGCTTGTGCATGTGTAATGTGAGGATATATCCGGCTCACTGACATATCACAACTCGTCATGATGATTGGCTCTGCCGGTCCTGGTCTATAGCCAATGGGGGAAGCCTAGGGGCGTGGCCCTGACGTAATGGAAAGGTGACAGCTGCAAGTAGATGATTGGTTCTGCTGGCTTTAGCCACAGCCAATGGGGAGACGAGTCAGGGGCGTGGTCCTGACGTCATGGTGACAGCTGTTTGTAGATGATTGGTTCTGCTGGCTTTGGCCACAGCCAATGGGGAGACGAGTCAGGGGCGTGGTCCTGACGTCATGGTGACAGCTGTTTGTAGATGATTGGTTCTGCTGGCTTTGGCCACAGCCAATGGGGAGACGAGTCAGGGGCGTGGTCCCGGGAACTTACGAGGGAGCCTGGAATATTCCATAGAGGCTAACCAGGATTGGTGGAAACGTACCATGTGACCCGGGTATTAAATAGGGGTGGAGACGAACGACACGTGGTCAGAACCGGAACGAACGCAGGAAGGGGGCCACGCGGGAGCGGGGCTCCGGGTTGCCACGTGGCAGTGCGTCTCTCTATCTGTCCCTCTCACGCTGCCTGTCAGCAGCGTGAAGGAAAGCTGTAATGCAAGTTGAATAAAAGACCGGATTCCAGAAGTCGCCTCAACGACCTTGATTACACATGTGTTTTATGATGCAAAGTGAATTCAAGGTTTGCGTGCTAAGTTGCGTTGCCATTAGAGACGTTACACTCGACACAAAACCCGGAACGAAAGACAAAGAGAAAAGCAGCGCGACAAAGGATTCAACAAAAGCTTCACCGCCCACCCTCGTCACCGGATAAGAAGTTGCGTGCGACTGCGTCCCACGACGTCACGCGTCACGCACCACGAGGAGACAATATTCCGGCAATGATTTGATGTTCAAGCACCAATTGACACTTTTGTTGCACGGCATCAAGTTTGCACTAACCACACGTGATTCTTTAGGGGACGTCCATAAATGACGTCACGCGACTTTGGACGATTTTTGACCCCCCCCCCCCCTTAAATATGACGTCACAAAGCTCTGCCCATTTTGATGTGACGTCACATTTCTCACCCCCCCCCCCTCGTCACACATCGTCACAAATGTCTGACTCCCCCCCCCCCTAGGTGCGTGACGTCATTTATGGACGGCCCCGAACCTTAAACACCCAGTCATTCCTAAAAGTTGAAGGCGGTACAGTACTATAATAATAGAGCAAGTGCAGAATCACCGAAACGGAACACCCCCCCCCCCTTCGTCACACATCGTTACAAATGTCTGACCCCCCCCCCAGGTGTGTGACGTCATTTATGGACGGCCCCTAACCTTAAACACCCAGTCGTTGTTGAAGGCGGTACAGTACTATAATAATAGAGCAAGTGCAGAATCACCGAACCGGAACACCCCCCCCCCCCTTCGTCACACATCGTCACAAATGTCTGAGNCCCCCCCCCTCACCCTCCACAACAGCTGAGCATTGTGAAACGGCAAAACTTTATTTCAAAGTGTTCCTCATATGAATACAGTACTTTGTGGTTCTGCGTGTTCTTCAGAAAGGCACACCTGCCAACCCACACGGTTTACCCCGTATTCTTGTACATGCAAATTGAGTTTTCAGGTCCACACGGCGTAACAGCCGTTTCAAATATTTTTTTACTCCCCTCCCCACCCAGCCCTCCCCACCCAGCCCCTCCCCACCCAGCCCCTCCCTCCCCACCCAGCCCCTCCCTCCCCACCCAGCCCCTCCCCACCCTTCCACCCAGTTCCTCCCTCCCCACCCTCCCCACCCAGCCCTCCCTCCCACCCAGCCCCTCCCACCCAGCCCCTCCCTCCCCTCCCCACCCACCCTCCCCACCCAGCCCCTCCCTCCCCACCCTCCCCTCCCCACCCAGCCCCTCCCTCCCCACCCAGCCCCTCCCCACCCACCCAGCCCCTCCCCATCCTCCCCACCCAGCCCCTCCCTCCCCACCCAGCCCTCCCCACCCTTCCCACCCAGTTCCTNCCTCCCCACCCTCCCACCCAGCCCTCCCTCCCACCCAGCCCTNCCTCCCCACCCAGCCCCTCCCTCCCCTCCCCACCCACCCTCCCCACCCAGCCCTCCCTCCCCACCCTCCCCTCCCACCCAGCCCCTCCCTCCCCACCCTCCCCACCCAGCCCCTCCCCACCCCACCCAGCCCTCCTCCCTCCCCACCAGCCCTCCCTCCCTCCCCTCCCCACCCAGCCCCTCCCCACCCAGCCCCTCCCTCCCCACCCAGCCCCTCCCCACCCAGCCCCTCCCTCCCTCCCTCCCTCCCCACCCTCCCTCCCTCCCCACCCAGCCCCTCCCCACCCTCCCCACCCAGCCCCTCCATCCCTCCCCACCCAGCCCTCCCTCCCCACCCAGCCCCTCCCTCCCCACCCAGCCTCTCCTGCACGACGGACGGACACAATAATCCCCTGTGGGCTGGTGTAACCAGGCGGTTCCTACGAGTATAAAACTCGCAGCTGGGCTTGCCTGTGTCTATCAGCAGTGCACGTTTTGAACGTGGTGGGTGACAGCAGCAGGGGTTAGATAGAAACCGTGAACCTCCTGCATACCTGGCGAGGTGGTTAACATCTCGCACACGATGAATTTCAAATACATCCCCGTTGCCCGTGACCTGTGTTTTAATTTAGTGTGCTGATCTTAAAGGTGCATTGAAAAATTATAATATTCAGACTGATGCTCCTGCTGCTGTTGTGGAGTGACTCATGCAGCCAGCTATGGCTGCAGGGTTTTTGGTGGTGCGTGTTGTTTATGTCGTTTATTGTGAAAATTCCGTAACAGTTCCTATGATCACTGCTGTTTCATTGCTTTCATGGCTTTATTTTGGTGATTTCGAAAAGTTTATTGGTTTGGCCATGTTTGTTTGTTGTAGTAACAGAGTTAGACTGATGGCCTTAATCTAAGTTGTCTTGTGGTTGTTGTTGTTGTTGTTTGACTTGCAACCCACTGGGATTTTTGCACATTTTTGTGTACGGTGATTTTTCTGCAATATTTTGCTGTCTGTTCTTGGATTTTCTGTTTGCACTTAGTCACATATTCACTTTAAGATGTTTTTTGTTCATGTTTTAGTTTTTGTTTGTTGCGTTTGCACCCGATTCAAGAGCCGAATGGCTCACAGGACTATACCTAATACATGAACTTGATCATGGAATTTAAATCGTAATCGTTTTTTGTATTTAATTAAAGGTATGTACTGCAAACTGCTGTTGGAGACATTTTTCGTGCGAATTGGTTATTGTGAAAAGTTGTATTTTTGCCCTTAAAGATTTTAGTTTAAATTGTGATATCGTAATGTCAATATCCTAAAGTATTTGATTCACATTCAGCAACCACAAAATATTCGGAACCTTCAGTTAATGTTTTCTTTTGTTTCTGTACGTAGTTTTTTTTTATGATCAGCTCAGTCTTTAGTATTTGCCCAACAATAAGCCGTTCTTAAAACACAATAGAAAGGCTGGAATCTAAATCGAATCTGTTAAATCATGTAAAGGGAATCGATTATGGAATCGACTTTATTCTTTTAATGGGAATCGCCCATCCGCGTAAGTAAACGCGCCACCCGGAATCGCTTTAAGCGATTAACAACAAAAGGAGTCGATTCCGATTTGTACCGCTTCGCGGACGGCGAGAGAATCGAAGGGCGGGAATCGGAAGGTCTAACTGGTGACGGAATCGATTAGCTCAGGCGAAAGCTGTGATTTGGCGGCGTGGTCAGATAGACAGAGAGACAGAGACACAGAGACAGGGACACGGGGACAGAGACACAGGGACACAGGGACACAGGGACACAGGGACACGGAGACACGGAGACACAGGGACACGGAGACACAGGGACAGAGACACGGGACAGAAACACAGAGACACAGGGACACGGAGACACAGGGACACGGAGACACAGGGACAGAGACACAGAGACACGGGAAACACAGAGAGACAGAGACACGGGGACACAGGGACAGGGACACGGGGACAGAGACACAGGGAGAGACACATAGACACAGAGACACAGGGACAGAGACACGGGGACAGAAACACAGAGAGACAGAGACACGGAGACAGAGACAAGAGGACACGGAGACAGAGACAAGAGGACACGGAGACAAGAGGACACGGGGCTCCAAACGAGAGACTCCACGGACTGAATGGTGGTAAGTCTCTAGTCACTGTCTCACTGTCTCACTGTACACTGTTTCACTGTCTCACTGTACACGGTCTCACTGTCTCACTGTACACGGTCTCACTGTCTCACTGTCCCACTGTCCCACTGTCCCACTGTCTCACTGTACACTGTCTCACTGTCTCACTGTACACTGTCCCACTGTCCCACTGTCTCTCTGTCTCTGTCCCACTGTCTCACTGTCTCACTGTCTCACTGTCCCATTGTCCCACTGTCTCACTGTCCCACTGTCCCACTGTCCCACTGTCTCACTGTCTCACTGTCCCACTGTCCCACTGTCTCTCTGTCTCACTGTCCCACTGTCTCACTGTCTCACTGTCCCACTGTCCCACTGTCTCACTGTCTCACTGTCTCCCTGTCCCACTGTCTCACTGTCCCATTGTCCCACTGTCCCACTGTCCCACTGTCTCACTGTCCACTGTCCCACTGTCCACTGTCTCACTGTCCCACTGTCCCACTGTCTCACTGTCTCACTGTCCCACTGTCTCTCTGTCTCTCTGTCTCACTGTCCCACTGTCCCACTGTCCCACTGTCCCACTGTCTCACTGTCTCACTGTCCCACTGTCCCACTGTCCCACTGTCTCTCTGTCTCTCTGTCTCACTGTCCCACTGTCCCACTGTCTCACTGTCCCACTGTCCCACTGTCTCACTGTCCCACTGTCCCACTGTCTCACTGTCTCACTGTCCACTGTCCCACTGTCTCTCTGTCTCTCTGTCTCACTGTCCACTGTCCCATTGTCCCACTGTCCCACTGTCCCACTGTCCCACTGTCCCACTGTCCCACTGTCCCACTGTCCCATGTCCACTGTCCCACTGTCTCACTGTCCCACTGTCCCACTGTCTCACTGTCCCACTATCCACTGTCTCACTGTCCCACTGTCTCACTGTCTCACTATCTCACTGTCCCACTGTCTCACTGTCTCACTGTCTCACTGTCCCACTGTACCACTATCTCACTGTCACTGTACACTGTCTCACTGTACACTGTCTCACTATCTCACTGTACACTGTCCCACTGCCCCACTGTCTCACTGNCCCACTGTCTCACTGTACCACTGTCTCACTGTCTCACTGTCCCACTGTCTCACTGTACCACTGTCTCACTATCCCACTGTCTCACTATCCCACTGTCCCACTATCTCACTGTACACTGTCTCACTGTCCCACTGTCTCACTGTACCACTGTCTCACTGTCCCACTGTCTCACTATCCCACTGTCCCACTGTCTCACTGTACACTGTCTCACTGTCTCCACAGACGCCGCTGGCTGTGTGAGGATGAAGTTGCCGCTGCGCGTGGCCCTGGCGGGCTGCGTCCTGGCGCTGTGCGGGGCGCTCTACGCCTGGGCTGGAGCTCTACTCTCCTCTTCGAGTTCAAGGGAGGAGGAGGTGGTGGAGGAGATGGAGGAGGAGGTGGAGGAGGGGCCCATGTGCTTAGCCGCGACCTTCACCTGCACGGTGCCGGGCTCAGCCGCCCGCCTTGGGCGTCAGGTACCAGACGGAGTCCATGCGAGGTGGCGGCCATTTTATTTTTGTTACGGCTGCTGCTACTACTGCACGCGTTCTATTAGATCACTGTTGTTTTTTTTCGATGTAAAGCTTTCGTGACTGCAGGGATTCATCTTCTTGGTTCTTTCGGTAAAGTCACGTAGAATGGAAATAATGAAATTAAAAAATTAAACGTATATTTTATTATGTTTTATTTTATTTATTCCATTCTACGTGACTTTACCGAAAGAACCAAGAAGACGGTCTGTTGTTGTTGTTGTCGTTGTTGTTGTCGTATCCTCAAATCTTGTAACTCAATTTGAACCCACTTCTCAATGTGGTATCAACTGCAAACTTGGTATACTTATGTCTTACTGATGACAATATATTATATCATTAAAAAAAATTAAACAATCTTTTTTACACGTTATGTTTCGGCTTGGGTCTAATTGTCCACGCTCAACTGACGTTGGCTGTAATTGGCCACGGCCCCTTACGTTATGGCAAGCTTCGGGGCCACTTCCTGGAGTCGTGGAGTTCTGCCATTACTCGTACGGTACATTTCATTAAAGCGTGTTTTTTTTTACTTCTTGTGTTTGCTACTGGCAACCTCGTGAGACCCGTAAATTGTCAACGCCAACGACTTTCTGCAATGGTTTCTCGTCCATAGTTAAGCCATTCATGTGATAGGTCGTACTCTGGAATTGCTACTTCACGTTGCCAAACTATCGTTGTCCCTCAATGACTTCAAGCATAGATTACGGGTCAGCCTGAGGAGCCAAACTACAAGTAGTCACCTCCACGTCGCCTGGGGAGGGGTTGGGTGGGGAGGGGCTGGGTGGGGAGGGGCTGGGTGGGAGGGTGGGGAGGGTGGGGAGGGGCTGGGTGGGGAGGGTGGGGAGGGCTGCGTGGGAGGGTGGGGGGTGGGGCTGGGTGGGGAGGGGAGGGGCTGGTCACCCCGTGGTGCCCTTATAAAACTCAACGTTTAACCTACTCGCGCCGGCTTGTGCCGCCCTCACAGTCGGCATATTTGCGGAATACACCACGCCGCCGTTGACCCTGGCCATTGACCGAGCAACCCAACGTTCCTACCAGCTCCCTCCGCAGGAATGTGTTTACATGTAAAACGGTTTAAACGTTTTTAAATTTAATTTAACGTAGACATTCGACACGCGCTCATACATGCACGCGCGTTGCGCACGCCGGACTTATTTCACGCCGTACGTAGCCAACCGCGCACAGCCGGATGGACCCTTAAATACTCTTAGGTTTTTTTGGTAAAGTCACGTAAGTTAAACAATTTTTAAAATAAAAATTATGAAAGTAACGTAAAAATCACGACGTTTCGGAGGCAACACAAGCTTCCGTCTTCAGGTGGAACCGTCACAGCACGCTCGCTGTATCAAGTAAAGAGAA
>MU249631.1:3399409-3512336 GCA_018977245.1 Lethenteron camtschaticum
GCCCTCCCTTCCCACCCAGCCCCTCCCCACCCAGCCCCTCCCTCCCACCTCCCTCCCCACCCAGCCCTCCCCACCTCCCCTCCCACCCCCCTCTCCACCCAGCCCTCCCTCCCCACCCTCTGTTGTATCCTAACCCTTCTTCCAAAACTGAGATTAATCATATTTGATGAGATTTTTTATATATTATCTTTTACTTGTTTTTTTTATGAATGAAACACACCAGAGCGCAGCAAACTGCAAAACACCAGGTGTTGTTAAGTAATGAACAGGAGGAGGGCTAGGATGGCAGAATTTGCAACCTTGCTTCAAGGCAAAGGCAATGAAAGAAAGCAGAGGCGCCTTTGTCTACATCACAACCACAGAAAGCCAGGAATCATCACTGATTGTGTGTTCAGGGATTCCGAGCTAGTTAGAACATGCAGCTGAGGAAACAAAGATAAAGATAAGTGGGTCAGCTCAAGGCTGTGTGCACAGGGGGGGAGCTGATGTAAACAACCCTGCGCGTCTGAACGTGAGGGGCCTGGACCTGAAATTAAGAATAACACTCCCAGAGCAGAAGGTTGGACAGGGGAGTGAGCTGATTTAAAAGAGTGTTGTATATCTCTCAAGGCGGGCAGACCCAGCTGAATAACAAGGCTGCGGGGGTCACCAGAAGTTCGCATTCGCCTAGTTAAGACAAAAAGCTCAATTATTCTGTATTGCTATTAAAGTAACGTTAAAGTCGGAATTTAACAACAAGGTAGGCTAAAGTTATTGATATTCACACCCACTCCAATTAAACCAGGCCACAAGTTACGCCTACTGAACCATCACCATCATTAAGTCAATATGAAATGTTATTTCCATACTTTAATACTTTCTATACAACTCGACCCGAAGCATATGACAATCAGAACCTTCCTAAGTCAAAATTGAATCGCACCCAGACAGGAGCGAATAGTCGATATAAGGTTGAAGAGGGAAGGAAATTAAGAGCACGGCGAACTGCAAACGTAAGCAAAAAGCCGGGAACAACACCAGCCCAGCAACAGCGAGTAGGGCTTCGACAGGCCATAAAATAGAAATATAACTCCCGGGGTCAGGGGACACAAGAAGAAGCAGGCAGACAAAAACCAGAACTGACTCCAAGGTTCAACCGCCCTCACCTACAAGGAGTGACGGAAATTAATGAGGCCTTGAGTTAACGGCGTCAGCTGGACGGCAACAACCACGGCGAGCAGAGATAGGGTGGGGCAAAGACTGCGGGGCTATGAAATGCAACTTCGTGTCAGTAAAGCTCTGACAACAAGTTAAGTTAAAGACATCACAATACATAATATCGTTAACATCAATGTTAACGCTATTCACCGTAAACTATATTCCGCTTATATAACCATGCAGACACCAAGGAATACGAATTCCTAGGATCAAGAAACTTACCCTTAACCTAAGATATCGGAAATAAATCAATAATAATAAGCATATGCATGAAAAGACAAAAGTGGAACTTATGAAAGGCCAGGATAACGGGATGAATCACCACCAGGTCGAATATAAATACATAATAAAAAAAAACGATGTTAAACCCAGGGTCGGAGAGAAAGGGAGATCCCGGCCGTCTTTGTATCCCCGCAGTGCGGGATAGGAGTGTGTATACGCTCGGGGAAACACCTCCACTGGAGTCAAGCACCACGATGGGAAACGACAGACCTTAGGTTACATACAGAATCATAACTGTGAAATAGTAAGGGACAAATGTTAACTTAAAACTTTTAACCATTTCTTTGTGCGCCGGGTCGGAGAGAGCGTTGCCCCTCTCCAGGTGGTGCGAACAAAGACGCCTATGAGACATTTGTAACGTCTGTGTTTGGGTTCATGAAGAAGGCCAGACAAGAGATAATATTGCACCCAGACAGAGAGACGACCTCGAGGCAATTTGTAACATCTGATTGTTTGCTCGTGGGTTTATGGAGGAGTGTGACAACGGAATATATCGTGGGTGATGCACACAAGGACATACGGACGTACGGACACACACATGGACACACTGCCTACGGACAGATCCTGACACAGCAAAAATCGAAAGAAGTCCCGCCTTGTGGGCGGGATCCAGGGGGATTTTTCGGCATAAAGGAACGGATCCTGAGCATTGGAAACTAGTGCGACGGGAGGGTCGACTCAGGAACGAGTGCGACCAGAGTGGGTCCACTCAGGAGTGCGACCAGCGGGTCCACTCAGGAGTGCGACCAGAGGGTCGACTCAGGAGCGAGGGCGACCAGGTCGACCCAGGAGCGAGCTCGACCGGGAGGGTCGACTCAGGAGCGAGCTGCGACCAGCGGTCGGCTCGACTCATCTTCAGCTCGTCAACCTCTGCCGAGCCGGAGGTCTCTGCTGCCGCCGGAGTGGTGAGCATCGCAGTTTGGCGACGACCCAGAGCTGCGAGCGGGTTGTGGGCGCCACCTACCGACCGGGTTCCGAACTGCGACAGCGTATCAACAGCCATCCGAACCAGTCCACCACGGTGACAGGGAGCGACTGATACGTATGACGCGCACCGCCCCCTCACAACACGACCACCAGGCGTCTGTTTGACATAAAGAATCGACTCCGAACACTGACTATTCAAGACAACTCTTACCACTCAAACACACTCGAACCCATAAGCCATCCGTGGCTGGGAAGGCATCACAACGAGACCGAGTGATGGCCATCCGTCGTTTATAAGAGTCTTCGTAATTTTTATCTTTAATATTTAGTGGGCTGTACTCTTAATCGCATAAATTCCCAACAGATCCATCAATACGAACTGATTCTTGGCACCTCCTTCCGCCGAGCCACGCTCACGTGGGGAGTGGTGGCCCACCGGATCCTTATCAGGTGATCTGGTCCCAATTAGTAAACTTGGTATAAGATAACGAGCTTCGGAAAAGGAGCACCGTCGCAGGCCCTTACTCCGAGCCGTTCTGTTGTCAGATAACCTGCCGATGTATCTGTTGAGATTGGTGCCTTTAAGAATAATAACTGTTTTGATTGTTTTTTATCGCCGTATAATCTTTCAAGTATCTTTCAGTCATAATCGCCGCACGTACTCGCATCCTCTACAGAATATTCAACTGTCCCGTGACCCAAGGTGTTAACAACGTGATAAGGGTTGCGTATGATCAATAAGGAGTGCGGTACTGCATGAACAATATTGAGTATAATCATTCATTAACGTTAAGGTTTTCTTAGCATAGTATTTGCATGTTTTAACGACTCTCTCTCTCACTAACAACCATCGCGTTATGCGGGATCCATGTGCCGTTGTCAAAGTGAAATCAGACGATCATTGATGATACTGTATTGGTGCCGTGTTGACGTTCCGGGATTGAGAGTTCGCATACTATATCATAGTTAAGGTTGAATTAGTAATAAATTGATCAATACAGAAGTGGTTGTGTGATTCTTTCCTGAAATCTATGCATAAGATCTGCTTCTGCGTTGAGATCTGAACTTGGTGACCTTAATAAACACACTAATACATACTCAGTAAATGTTAAGCGATAACGGGGTGAACCGGGGACCTAAATATAACCACGAATACCCACTCTGGGAATGTTAAAGCGAGAATGAGACGAACCTAGACAACGATGCCGAGTTAATCTAAGTTAATCTTGCATACTTACACCACACCTGCATAACCGCATACGATTAATTGCCTTATTCCGATCATAACCCACCCTCGTCACCGAGGCGGGGTCTGTTATCATAACGACTTGCATTATCATAATTACACCCACTCGCATAATTAATACGATTACCTCTCGAATTGGCATAATTAAAATGTGTAATTACATAAATTAACATATTTCCGGATAATTACACATTTGGCCAAATTTCATTTAATTATTATTATTTTCACTGAATATTCATAACCCACATATACAACATAATAATTTCACCCACGCACGCATACAACATAACAAATTTCGATACCCAACATATACAACACCTCCCCTCCCCACCCAGCCCCTCCTCCCCCCCTCCCACCCCCCCTCCCCACCCAGCCCCTCCCCACCCTCCCCACCCAGCCCCTCCCTCCCCACCCTCCCCACCCTCCCCTCCCCCCCACCCTCCCCACCCGCCCCTCCCCACCCTCCCCTCCCACCCAGCCTCTCCCTCCCCACCCTCCCCACCCAGCCCTCCCCACCCTCCCCACCCAGCCCCTCCCCCCTCCCCACCCAGCCCTCCATCCCTCCCCACCCAGCCCCTCCCTCCCCACCCAGCCCCTCCCCACCCAGCCTCTCCCTGCACGACGGACGGACACAATAATCCCCTGTGGGCTGGTGTAACCAGGCGGTTCCTACGAGTATAAAACTCGCAGCTGGGCTGCCTGTGTCTATCAGCAGTGCACGTTTTGAACGTGGTGGGTGACAGCAGCAGGGGTTAGATAGAAACCGTGAACCTCCTGCATACCTGGCGAGGTGGTTAACATCTCGCACACGATGAATTTCAAATACATCCCCGTTGCCCGTGACATGTGTTTTAATTTAGTGTGCTGATCTTAAAGGTGCATTGAAAAATTATAATATTCAGACTGATGCTCCTGCTGCTGTTGTGGAGTGACTCATGCAGCCAGCTATGGCTGCAGGGTTTTTGGTGGTGCGTGTTGTTTATGTCGTTTATTGTGAAAATTCCGTCACAGTTCCTATGATCACTGCTGTTTCATTGCTTTTATGGCTTTATTTGGTGATTTCGAAAAGTTTATTGGTTTGGCCATGTTTGTTTGTTGTAGAACAGAGTTAGACTGATGGCCTTAATCTAAGTTGTCTTGTGGTTATTGTTGTTGTTGTTTGACTTGCAACCCACTGGGATTTTTGCACATTTTTGTGTACGGTGATTTTTCTGCAATATTTTGCTGTCTGTTCTTGGATTTTCTGTTTGCACTTAGTCACATATTCACTTTAAGATGTTTTTTGTTCATGTTTTAGTTTTTTGTTTGTTGCGTTTGCACCCGATTCAAGAGCCGAATGGCTCACAGGACTATACCTAATACATGAACTTGATCATGGAATTTAAATCGTAATCGTTTTTTGTATTTAATTAAAGGTATGTACTGCAAACTGCTGTTGGAGACATTTTTCGTGCGAATTGGTTATTGTGAAAAGTTGTATTTTTGCCCTTAAAGATTTTAGTTTAAATTGTGATATCGTAATGTCAATATCCTAAAGTATTTGATTCACATTCAGCAACCACAAAATATTCGGAACCTTCAGTTAATGTTTTCTTTTGTTTCTGTACGTAGTTTTTTTTTATGATCAGCTCAGTCTTTAGTATTTGCCCAACAATAAGCCGTTCTTAAAACACAATAGAAAGGCTGGAATCTAAATCGAATCTGTTAAATCATGTAAAGGGAATCGATTATGGAATCGACTTTATTCTTTTAATGGGAATCGCCCATCCGCGTAAGTAAACGCGCCACCCGGAATCGCTTTAAGCGATTAACAACAAAAGGAGTCGATTCCGATTTGTACCGCTTCGCGGACGGCGAGAGAATCGAAGGGCGGGAATCGGAAGCTCTAACTGGTGACGGAATCGATTAGCTCAGGCGAAAGCTGTGATTTGGCGGCGTGGTCAGATACACAGAGAGACAGAGACACAGAGACACGGAGACACAGGGACACGGACAGAGACACAGGGACACGGAGACACAGGGACACGGAGACACAGGGACAGAGACACGGGGACAGAAACACAGAGACACGGGAAACACAGAGAGACAGAGACACGGGGACACAGGGACAGGGACACGGGACAGAGACACAGGGAGAGACACATAGACACAGAGACACAGGGACAGAGACACGGGGACAGAAACACAGAGAGACAGAGACACGGAGACAGAGACAAGAGGACACGGAGACAAGAGGACACGGGGCTCCAACGAGAGACTCCACGGACTGAATGGTGGTAAGTCTCTAGTCACTGTCTCACTGTACACTGTCTCACTGTCTCACTGTACACGGTCTCACTGTCTCACTGTCCCACTGTCCCACTGTCCCACTGTACACTGTCTCACTGTCTCACTGTCACTGTCTCACTGTCTCACTGTCTCACTGTACACTGTCCCACTGTCCCACTGTCCCACTGTCTCTGTCTCTCTGTCCCACTGTCTCACTGTCCCATTGTCCCACTGTCCCACTGTCTCACTGTCCACTGTCCCACTGTCCCACTGTCCCACTGTCCACTGTCTCACTGTCCCACTGTCTCACTGTCTCACTGTCCCACTATCCCACTGTCTCACTGTCCCACTGTCCCACTGTCTCACTGTACACTGTCTCACTGTCTCACTGTACACTGTCTCACTGTCTCTCTGTCCCACTGTCTCACTGTCCCACTGTCCCACTGTCCCACTGTCCACTGTCTCTCTGTCCCACTGTCTCACTGTCCCATTGTCCCACTGTCCCACTGTCTCACTGTCCCACTGTCCCACTGTCCCACTGTCTCTCTGTCTCACTGTCCCACTGTCCCACTGTCTCACTGTCCCACTATCCCACTATCCCACTATCCCACTATCCCACTGTCTCACTGTCCCACTGTCCCACTGTCTCACTGTCCCACTGTCTCACTGTCCCACTGTCTCACTGTACACTGTCTCACTGTCTCACTGTACACTGTCTCACTGTCTCCCTGTCCCACTGTCTCACTGTCCTATTGTCCCACTGTCCCACTGTCCCACTGTCCCACTGTCTCACTGTCTCACTGTCCCACTGTCCCACTGTCCCACTGTCTAACTGTCTCCCTGTCCCACTGTCCCACTGTCCCACTGTCTCTCTGTCTCTCTGTCTCTCTGTCCCACTGTCCCACTGTCCCACTGTACCACTGTACCACTGTCTCACTGTCTCACTGTCTCACTGTCTCACTGTACACTGTCTCACTGTACACTGTCTCACTGTCTCACTGTCTCCCTGTCTCCCTGTCCCACTGTCCCACTGTCCCACTGTCCCACTGTCTCTCTGTCTCTCTGTCCCACTGTCCCACTGTCCCACTGTC
Organism: Lethenteron camtschaticum; assembly: GCA_018977245.1. Classification (NCBI taxonomy): domain Eukaryota; kingdom Metazoa; phylum Chordata; class Hyperoartia; order Petromyzontiformes; family Petromyzontidae; genus Lethenteron; species Lethenteron camtschaticum. The sequence continues at coordinate 3,406,421 of MU249631.1, forward strand.
TCACTGTCTTACTGTCTCACTGTCCCACTGTCCCACTGTCTCACTGTCCCACTGTCTCACTGTCTCACTGTCCCACTGTCCCACTGTCTGTCTCACTATCTCACTGTCCCACTGTCTCACTGTACACTGTCTCACTGTCCACTGTACCACTATCTCACTGTCACTGTACACTGTCTCACTGTACACTGTCTCACTATCTCACTGTACACTGTCCCACTGTCCCACTGTCTCACTGTACCACTGTCTCACTGTACCACTGTCTCACTGTACCACTGTCTCACTGTCTCACTGTCCCACTGTCTCACTGTCCCACTGTCTCTCTGTCCCACTGTCTCACTATCCCACTGTCTCACTGTACACTGTCTCACTATCTCACTGTACACTGCCCTACTGTCTCACTGCCCTACTGTCCCACTGTCTCACTGTCCACTGTCCACTGTCTCACTGTCCACTGTCTCACTATCCCACTGTCCCACTGTCTCACTGTACACTGTCTCACTGTCTCCACAGACGCCGCTGGCTGTGTGAGGATGAAGTTGCCGCTGCGCGTGGCCCTGGCGGGCTGCGTCCTGGCGCTGTGCGGGGCGCTCTACGCTCTGGGCTGGAGCTCTACTCTCCTCTTCGAGTTCAAGGGAGGAGGAGGTGGTGGAGGAGATGGAGGAGGAGGTGGAGGAGGGGCCCATGTGCTTAGCCGCGACCTTCACCTGCACGGTGCCGGGGCTCAGCCGCCCGCCTTGGGCGTCAGGTACCAGACGGAGTCCATGCGAGGTGGCGGCCATTTTATTTTTGTTACTGCTGCTGCTACTACTGCACGCGTTCTATTAGATCACTGTTGTTTTTTTTCGATGTAAAGCTTTCGTGACTGCAGGGATTCATCTTCTTGGTTCTTTCGGTAAAGTCACGTAGAATGGAAATAATGAAATTAAAAAAATTAAACGTATATTTTATTATGTTTTATTTTATTTATTCCATTCTACGTGACTTTACCGAAAGAACCAAGAAGACGGTCTGTTGTTGTTGTTGTCATTGTTGTCGTTGTTGTTGTCGTATCCTCAAATCTTGTAACTCAATTTGAACCCACTTCTCAATGTGGTATCAACTGCAAACTTGGTATACTTATGTCTTACTGATGACAATACTATATTATATCATTAAAAAAAATTAAACAATCTTTTTTTACACGTTATGTTTCGGCTTGGGTCTAATTGTCCACGCTCAACTGACGTTGGCTGTAATTGGCCACGGCCCCTTACGTTATGGCAAGCTTCGGGGCCACTTCCTGGAGTCGTGGAGTTCTGCCATTACTCGTACGGTACATTTCATTAAAGCGTGTTTTTTTTTACTTCTTGTGTTTGCGGTCACTGGCAACCTCGCTGAGACCCGTAAACTCCTGTCAACGCCAACGACTTTCTGCAATGGTCTTCTCGTCCATAGTTAAGCCATTCATGTGATAGGTACCGTACTCTGGAATTGCTATCTTCACGTTGCCAAACTATCGTTGTCCCTCAATGACTTCAAGCATAGATTACGGGTCAGCCTGAGGAGCCAAACTACAAAGTAGTCACCTCCACGTCGCCTGGGGAGGGGTTGGGTGGGGAGGGGCTGGGTGGGGAGGGGCTGGGTGGGGAGGGTGGGGAGGGCTGAGTGGGAGGGGCTGGGTGGGGAGGGTGGGATGGGCTGCATGGGGAGGGTGGGAGGGGTGGGGCTGGGTGGGGAGGGGAGGGGCTGGTCACCCCGTGGTGCCCTTATAAAACTCAACGTTTAACCTACTCACGCCGGATTGTGCCGCCCTCACAGTCGGCATATTTGCGGAATACACCACGCCGCCGTTGACCCTGGCCATTGACCGAGCAACCCAACGTTCCTACCAGCTCCCTCCGCAGGAATGTGTTTGACATGTAAAACGGTTTAAACGTTTTTTAAATTTAATTTAACGTAGAAATTCGACACGCGCTCGTACATGCACGCGCGTTGCGCACGCCGGACTTATTTCACGCCGTACGTAGCCAACCGCGCACAGCCGGATGGACCCTTAAATACTCTTAGGTTTTTTCGGTAAAATCACGTAAGTTAAACAATTTTTAAAATAAAAATTATGAACGTAACGTAAAAATCACGACGTTTCGGAGGCAACACAAGCTTCCGTCTTCAGGTGGAACCGTCACAGCACGCTCGCTGTATCAAGTAAAGAGAAATTACAAGAGACCCAGCCTTGTATATATACTGGTTGGGGGGGAGGAGTCAGGGTAGGCCCCTGGATAGAAGTTTTTTATTATGATAAGTTTGTTGCGGCTGAAGCTGATGCTAGCCTACATAATAAAGGACTGAGCCTTTGTTATGTAGACCGGCTGAGAGGGGGAGGTGCCAGAGTTGTTAAGGTGCGGTTAAATTTCGATTTAAAGCTTTCGTGACTGCAGGGATTCATCTTGGTTCTTTCGGTAAAGTCACGTAGAAGGGAAATAATAAAAATAAAAAATAAAATAATTCTCACGACGTTTCGGCTGCTTGCGTTGTGGCCGAAACGTCGTGAGAATTATTTTATTATGTTTTATTTTATTTATTATTTCCCTTCTACGTGACTTCACCGAAAGAACAAGAAGAAGGTGCGGTAACTTTTATTTTACCTACGTGATTTAAATTTCGATTTAAAGCTTTCGTGACTGCAGGGATTCATCTTCTTGGTTCTTTCGGTAAAGTCACGTAGAAGGGAAGTAATAAAATAATAAAAATAAAACATAATAAAACAATTCTCACGACGTTTCGGCCACAACGCAAGCAGCCGTCCTCAGGTGAAAACCAGGTCCGTCGAGGCGACAGAGTCTGAATGAAACAGCACACGGGCTTGGAGCATATATATAAGCTGGGCGCATTGACAAAGGAATTTGCATATCAACAGGAATTTAGCATATTTATGGGAAATGCAGGAATGTAATTAGTACTGCATATGCATGTGCATTGTGCAGGATTAACAGCATCAAAGGGAGCTGTAGTTACTGCTGCTGCAGTAGTTGCTGCTGCTGCTGCAGTTGCTGCTGCTGCTGCAGTTGCTGCTGCTGCTGCACTTGCTGCTGCTGCTGCACTTGCTGCTGCTGCTGCACTTGCTGCTGCTGCTGCAGTTGCTGCCTTATCCATTTTAATATAACACTATGTATTATTCTACCCACCCTAATGTGTATCATACTGCTATATGTTTACTGTACAATTACGACACCATACATTACTCTGCACACTGCACCATGCCAGTGAGTGGAACGCGGTCTGAAAGTCACCGTTAACGTGAACACAATCAGTTAAGATCCGAAATGGTTTATTACGTCCTTCCAATGATTGCTAAGCCAGAATCCATCTTCTCGGTTAAATTGTCTCTGTGTTTGTATATGTGGATCGCCTCATGAACGAATCTCTCATGATAGCCAGATGGCTTGCAGAGAACCTCTGTCTTGGAGAAGTCAATGTCATGTGAGCCCACTGAATTGTAACAGTGATCTGCCACGGCTGAGGTGTTTGTCCTACCGTGTTTCAGGTCTGCCTTATGTTCACGGATGCGGTCCGAGACATGTCGTTTGGTTTCTCCAATGTAACTGCTACCACAGAGGCAACTTAGTTTGTAGACGCCAGGGTACTGTATGTCTGGAACCACATCTTTTACAGACGGGACCAGATCACGGATTTTATGTACTGTGTTGAATCGGACCTGGATCTTGTGTTTAATCAGGATTTTGGAGATCTTTTTGTGACCCCAGCAATGTAGGGTAAGGTGATGGTCTTGAAAGGCTCCTCAACAGGATCATTCTTGATGGTTGGAGTGATGGCTTTGCGGATTGTGTAGTCGGAGTAACCATTAGCCTTAAGAGCTTGGCGTACGTGTTTGAGTTCACTGGAAATGTGTTCATGGTCGGAGATGCATTGGCTCTATGATATAGAGTCTTGATGAGGGAACTTCTGGGATGGATGGTGGTGGGAATCCGGTTTTAGATAAGCTCCGTGTGGGTGGCTTTCCTGTAGACAGAGTGGCTCATTGAACCACGGTCNCCTTTTGTTAGGACATCCAAAAAGGGTAGCTTGCCATCATTTCGACTTCCATGGTGAATCTGATGGCTGGGTGTATGGAATTGATTGGTGAGAAATTGGTCTAGAGCGCCGGCCATGTGGCCAGATGACAAAAGTGTCGTCTACGTACCTCTTCCATAAGGTCGGGCGTAGAGTGGCAGTCTGGATGGCGTCCGTCTCAAATTTCTCCATGAAGATGTTGGCTACAACCGGAGATAGGGGGGAGCCCATTGGGGTGCCCTCAATTTGCTTGTAGAAGGTTCCATTCCAGGTGAAGTATGTATGGTTGCAGTGTCTCACCAGGGGGGTACCCCAGCATTCAGTCCTTGATGAACAAGTCTTCAAATTGCTGGTGTCAGGCACAGGCACCTTGGTGAACAAGGAAACCACATCAAAACTGACAAGCAGGTCGCGGGGACGGGCATCCCCTTGATTGTCGATACCAGGTCATAGAGTTTAGTACTGCAGAGGTGGTTTTTCCAGTGAAGGCCGTAGGATTTCGGACAAAAACGAGCCAGTTTGTAAGTGATAGGAAATGGGAGAGTTATCTTCTTGTATCTTTGGCAAGCCGTACACTTGTGGCCTGCTGCAGAAGGTTTCAACGAAATTTGGTCTGATCAATTAATGCGGTTGAAGCAGAAATGATGTTGTTGGTTTTGGAACGAGGCTGTTGGTGGGGTCTCTTATTTTTCTGAAGAATGCGCGACTCTAAGGTAATACCAAACGCATTTACACTAACATCGTGCTGACTTCTTCTAATGCGAAACGTTCTGTCTAAAACTGTTTAGCTCTTATTCAGAGAAAATCAGACTTACGCGACCGAACTAGATCAGTTAGACAAGACATCTACAAATCACACTTATCTTTGAGTGTAACAATGTCACATCGGATTGGGAACATGTGGAAAAAATGACTGCCTCTTCAGCTGGCTATGTCGACTAAATGTAAGGACAACTTGATTTCCAATTCAACCGCCTCTCAAACAAGAAACCGGACCCACACATTGAAAAGCTAGATGTTAACAAAGTCGTAATTAATCGCAGTAACAGTCCTATTTCTGAAGGTTTGAAATCCGTTTTAGCTAAAGGACTAAACTTTGCAGTCACACCTAGACACATACCAGTTAATGATATAATTGCTCGAGTAGATGTAGCTCTCAAGGGCTTGAGTCACATCGCTGCAGACGTAGCAAGATCTGAAATCTCTGTAACCCTCAAAAACGCTAAGATGCCAGCTAGCAACATTAGCAAAGATGAGCGTTTTGAATTAGCTCAATTAAAAAGAGGGATGACATTGTCATCCTCTCAGCCGACAAAGGCAATGCCACTGTCATCATGGACAAAATAGAATACAACAACAAAATTCAAGAACTACTCAACGATGGCAGCTATACAAAAATAAAAAGAGACCCCACCAACAGCCTCGTCTCCAAAACCAACAACATCATTTCTGCTTCAACCGCATTAATTGATCAGACCAAACAGTTCTCGTTGAAACCTTCTGCAGCCAGGCCACCAAGATTGTACGGCTTGCCAAAGATACATAAAGAAGATACACCTCTTCGTCCCATTGTCTCTACTATCAACTCCCCCACTTACAAACTGGCTCGTTTTTTTCCGAAATCCTACGGCCTTTCACTGGAAAAACCACCTCTGCAGTACTAAACTCTACTGACCTGGTATCGACAATCAAGGGGATTGCCCTGTCCCCAGACGACCTGCTTGTCAGTTTTGATGTGGTTTCCTTGTTCACCAAGGTGCCTGTGCCTGACACCATCGCAATCATTGAAGACTTGGTTCATCAAGGACTGAATGCTGGGGTACCCCCCTGGTGAGACACTGCTTAACCAATACATACTTCACCTGGAATGGAACCTTCTACAAGCAAATTGAGGGCACCCCAATGGGCTCCCCCCTATCTCCGGTTGTAGCCAACATCTTCATGGAGAAATTTGAGACGGACGCCATCCAGACTGCCACTCTACGCCCGACCTTATGGAAGAGGTACGTAGACGACACTTTTGTCATCTGGCCACATGGCCGGCCTGCTCTAGACCAATTTCTCGACCACATCAATTCCATACACCCAGCCATCAGATTCACCATGGAAGTCGAAAATGATGGCAAGCTACCCTTTTTGGATGTCCTAATCAAAAGGAGACCTGATGGTTCAATGAGCCACTCTGTCTACAGGAAAGCCACCCACACGGATGCTTATCTAAAACCGGATTCCCACCACCATCCATCCCAGAAGAATTCCTCATCAAGACTCTATATCATAGAGCCCAATGCATCTCCGACCATGAACACATTTCCAGTGAACTCAAACACGTACGCCAAGCTCTTAAGGCTAATGGTTACTCCGACTACACAATCCGCAAAGCCATCACTCCAACCATCAAGAATGATCCTGTTGAGGAGCCTTTCAAGACCATCACCTTACCCTACATTGCTGGGGTCACAAAAAAGATCTCCAAAATCCTGATTAAACACAAGATCCAGGTCCGATTCAACACAGTACATAAAATCCGTGATCTGGTCCCGTCTGTAAAAGATGTGGTTCCAGACATACAGTACCCTGGCGTCTACAAACTAAGTTGCCTCTGTGGTAGCAGTTACATTGGAGAAACCAAACGACATGTCTCGGACCGCATCCGTGAACATAAGGCAGACCTGAAACACGGTAGGACAAACACCTCAGCCGTGGCAGATCACTGTTACAATTCAGTGGGCTCACATGACATTGACTTCTCCAAGACAGAGGTTCTCTGCAAGCCATCTGGCTATCATGAGAGATTCGTTCATGAGGCGATCCACATATACAAACACAGAGACAATTTCAACCGAGAAGATGGATTCTGGCTTAGCAATCATTGGAAGGACGTAATAAACCATTTCGGATCTTAACTGATTGTGTTCACGTTAACGGTGACTTTCAGACCGCGTTCCACTCACTGGCATGGTGCAGTGTGCAGAGTAATGTATGGTGTCGTAATTGTACAGTAAACATATAGCAGTATGATACACATTAGGGTGGGTAGAATAATACATAGTGTTATATTAAAATGGATAAGGCAGCAACTGCAGCAGCAGCAGCAAGTGCAGCAGCAGCAAGTGCAGCAGCAGCAGCAAGTGCAGCAGCAACAACTGCAGCAGCAGCAGCAACTGCAGCAGCAGCAGAAACTGCAGCAGCAGCAGCAACTACTGCAGCAGCAGTAACTACAGCTCCCTTTGATGCTGTTAATCCTGCACAATGCACATGCATATGCAGTACTAATTACATTCCTGCATTTCCCATAAATATGCTAAATTCCTGTTGATATGCAAATTCCTTTGTCAATGCGCCCAGCTTATATATATGCTCCAAGCCCGTGTGCTGTTTCATTCAGACTCTGTCGCCTCGACGGACCTGGTTTTCACCTGAGGACGGCTGCTTGCGTTGTGGCCGAAACGTCGTGAGAATTGTTTTATTATGTTTTATTTTTATTATTTTATTACTTCCAAGAAGAATTCTTTTACGTGACTTTACCGAAAAAACCAAGAGTATGAATCTTGCAGTCACGAAAGCTTCAAATCTGGAACCTCAAATGTCGCCCGCCGTTTCGCAGCGAGCGCCTGCGGCAGCAGCGCGGCGGCGGCGCGCGTCCGAGACGATGCACGTGGCAGTGGTGGCGTGCGGCCAGCGGGTCAACGAGACGCTGGTCATGGCCAAGTCGGCCGTGCTCTTCAGCCGCAAGCACCTGCACTTCCACATCTTCGCCGAGCGCCAACTCCACCGCAGTTTCGCCGAAAGCGTACGTTGCACGATGCCCCCCACCACCACCACCACCACGCCCGTTGATCCGGCTCCTGCCCCGGCAGTCTGGCTACGGCTCTGCGGGTGACGAGACATTGAACTGCCTCGCCTGGTATAGTAGAACCTCTGGTCACGACCATAATTTGTTCCATAACTTTGGTCGTAACCCGATTTGGTCGTGGTCAGAAGCGTTCGTGACCAGAGATTCTACTGTATACGGTTTGAGGTCGTGCGGTTTGATCCCCACCCCAGAAGTCGCAAACGGGTTTTGATTCCTTACCCTACCCGTACCCGGCCGCACCAGGGTCGTAAATGGGTACCCGTACCCGTACCCAGCCGGGTACAGGTAGCCGTATCCTACCCGTACCCGTACCTACCCGAAATGAGTGACAAACGTTACTCACCAGTGACTCACGGCCTACCCGTACCCGGCCGCACCAGGGTCGCAAACGGGTACCCGTACCCGGCCGGGTACGGGTAGCCGGTATCGGGTAGGGTACGGGTATCNGGTACCCGGTTGGACCTCTGCCCCACCCTAACCCCTGCTGTATATTTGGAGTTTGCGTGTTCTCCCGCGGTCGCGTGGATTCTTCTACCCGTCGTCCGGATTTTCCTCCACATTTAGAAACGTGCATTGAGGTTATTGAGATTAGTTTGGTCCTATAGATGTCCAAATGATGGGCCGCTTTGTGGCTGATATCCATCTCCGCGTGATGATCCCCCTATCATATGAGGCCAGGTCGCTTCTAAAAAACGAGCGAATAGCCCCCCAAATTCCTTTGTCAAGGCGCTCTTCCCCCCAACCCAGCTTAAATATACGCTGCCAAGCTTGGCGGTGTTCATTCAGACGCTGTTTTTCCGACAGACCTGTTCTTCACCTGCTTGTGTTGTGGCCGAAACGTCGTGAGAATTTTATTATTTTATTACGTTTTATTTTCATTATTTTATCATCTCCCTTCTACGTGACTTTACCGGAATAACCAAGAAGATAGCCCCGTAGGCTTTACCTGGGAAAATAAAAATTAACCCGTAAAAACAAAGTTTTTCACTATAAATCCTTTATATGCGTGTTCAATGGGCCACAACCCAGCCCACATTGGTCTTTGAAACGGGCGGCTAGAGTTCTCTCGTCCTCTGGCTTGAGATGGCTGCCACCTATGGGTCAGATGATTGCCTGCCACCATTAAGCAATTGGTAATTAAATATAATTTTTTTTACCTAAAAAGTGTAAAATTGTGGAAAAAAATTTTCACGAAAATAAATTGTCACGCACAACGAGTCTGCGTGGAAAATGTCAGCTCGATTTTATCACGGGAAGTGGGTTAAAAACGACCGAAAGATTTGCACGGTCGTAAGCGCGCAAGCAAGTGAACTTAATATAAATGATTTAAAAATGGCTTCGTTTTTATCAAATAAAAAGTGTTTATTTTACAGTAGAGGTCTCTTATGTGATCGAGTTTAAGGCCTATGGCGATACTGTTAGTGGCTGCGTATCCACCGTGTCGACCGGGCAGGATCTGACGGAGGGTCGAAAGCATTTTGGTAGCGACATGCCGAATGGCTCACAGGGCTATACCAAGTAAAACGTGAAATGGTGGCACCAACAACTTTGGCCGCGGTGGCATCTGCGCAGCGACTTAGTGACGGACATTATCAGCTCGGGGAGGTACGGCAATCAGTCGTGCGGGCCCCCAATATTGTGATTTGTCTCGCACGGTCGCACACACGCTCTTACTTATCGAGGCTCCGTCCTCACAAATTGCAGCCGCGACAGCAACGTAGTAAGGTGGTTGTCAAGGGGCCCCTACTCGTAGCTTTGTCACCAGGGAAGGGCCAAGACAACCCCCCCCCCCCCACGCTCACCATTGAACCTCATTTGCCAGTAAAAAATATGATAATTGGTTTTTTCCCTTTATCTGGCAACAAACTGACACCTTTTTTTTTTTTACAAGGAGTCATGTTTGCATAGACCACAATACCTGCAGTCATAATGCAAACAAAAAAACATAACTCTGATAATGTGCACTGTCCTTGAAGTTGATTGGTCCACACCCGAGACAGCTTTCCTTAGAGCCTAGTCTCACATGGTGTTGGACCAGATGACGCCAAAAGGCGCACAACTCAAAGACAATGCACCATCAGAGTATGAGAGCTCGGGTAAGCATTTACACCATTGGAACCTCTTTGCCAGTAAAAATATGATAATTTTTTTTACCCTTCTATCTGGCAACAAAACTGACACTTTTTTTTACAAGGAGTCATGTTTGCATAGACCACAATACCTGCAGTCAATACAAAAAAACACAACTCTGATAATGTATGCACTGTCCTTGAAGTTGATTGGTCCACACCCGAGACAGCTTCCTTAGAGCCTAGTCTCCATGGGTTGGACCAGATGACGCCAAAAGGCGCACACTCAAAGACAATGCACCATCAGAGTATGAGAGCTCGGGTAAGCATTTACACCAGAACCTCTTTGCCAGTAAAAAAATATGATAATTGTTTTTACCCTTCTATCTGAACAAAACTGACCCTTTTTTTTTTTACAAAGTCATGTTTGCATAAAGCAGTCATAATACAAACAAAAACACAACTCTGATAATGTATGCACTGTCCTTGAAGTTGATTGGTCCACACCCGAGACAGCTTTCCTTAGAGCCTAGTCTCACATGGTGTTGGACCAGATGACGCCAAAAGGCGCACAACTCAAAGACAATGCACCATCAGAGTATGAGAGCTCGGGGTAAGCATTTACACCATTGGAACCTCTTTGCCAGTNAAAAATATGATAATTGTTTTTTACCCTTCTATCTGGCAACAAAACTGACACCTTTTTTTTTTTACAAGGAGTCATGTTGCATAGATGNAGAATACAAAAAAAAACACAACTCTGATCTTGAAGTTGATTGGTCCACACCCGAGACAGCTTTCCTTAGAGCCTCGTCTCACATGGTGTTGGACCAGATGACGCCAAAAGGCGCACAACTCAAAGACAATGCACCATCAGAGTAGGCGAGCTCGGGGTGAAGCATTTACACCATTGGAACCTCATATATGAAAAAATATGATAAAAAATACGACGTTAAGCAACTTAATCTTCGTCTTGATCTGGTCGCGGGAGTGAGGAAACGGCTCGTCGCTCGTGTCTCCCCCCAGCTCGACTCGTGGCCGGACGAGTACCGGAGGAAGTACAACTTCTCCGTGTACCCTATCACGTTTCCCAAGGAGTACGCCGAAGAGTGGCGACAGCTGTTCAAGCCTGCGCCTCCCAGCGCCTCTTTCTGCCAGTGAGAGACCACCTTGTCCGCACTCGCAACATGTAGCGTGCTGATCTTAAGGTGCATTGAAAAATGTTGACACTCCGATGATGCTCCTGCTGCTGTTGTGGAGTGACTCATGCAGCCAGCTATGGCTGCAGGGTTTTTGGTAGTACATGTTGTTTATGTCGTTTATTGTGAAAGTTCGGTCACAGTTCCTATGATCATTGTTTCACTGCTTGCATGGCTTTATTTTGGTGATTTTTGAAAAGTTTACTGGTTTGGCCATGTTGTTTGTTGTAGTACAGAGTTAGACTGATGGCCTTAATCTAAGTTGTCTTGTTGTTGTTGTTTGACTTGCATCCACTGGGATGTTTGCACAGTGTTGGTGTACACGGTGCTTTTTCTGCAATATTTTGCCGTCTTTTCTTGGATTTTCTGTTCGCACTCGGTCACATATTCACTTTAAGATGTTTTTTTGTTCATGNTTTTGTTGTTTTGTTTGTTGCCGTTGCACCCGATTCAAGAGCCCAATGGCTCACAGGGCTATACCTAATACTAATTTATTAATTTTAAGTTCATTTTTTACCTACGTGACTTTACCGAAAGAACTAAGAGTATGAATCTTGCAGTCACGAAAGCTTCAAATCTACAACTATACCTAATACATGAAACTTGAACCACTTGCCCGGCTCAGACTCTGCTGGCCGACGTGGACTCTCTCCTCTACGTGGACACGGACATCCTGTTCCTGCGTGCCGTGGACGACTGTGGGCCATGCTGCCGGAGTTCACCGCGGCGCAGGCGGCCGCCGTCGCTCCAGAGCACGAGGAGCCGCGCGTCGGCTGGTACAGCCGCTTCGCCGGCACCCCTACTACGGCGCCACGGGCATCAACTCCGGCGTCATGCTGTTCAACCTGACGCGCGTGCGGGCCGCCACGTACAAGGTGCGCCGTTGACTGCCTCGCCTGGTGCACGGGGGTTGTAGAAGGTGCACGGTGTTGACTGCCTCGCCTGGTGTACGGGGTGTGTAGAAGGTGCGCCGTGTTGACTGCCTCGCCTGGTACACGGGGGTTTGTAGAAGGTCGCCGTGTTGACTGCCTCGCCTGGTGCACGGGGTTTGTAGAAGGTGCGCCGTGTTGACTGCCTCGCCTGGTGCACGGGGTTTGTAGAAGGTGCGCCGTGTTGACTGCCTCGCCTGGTGCACGGGGGTCATACAAGGTGCATGGTGTTGACTGCCTCGCCTGGTACACGGGAGTCGTACAAGGTGCACGGTGTTGACTACCTCGCCTGGTATACGGGAGATCGTGGTTCGTACAAGGTGCATGGTGTTGACTGCCTCGCCTGTGCACGGGGGTCGTACAAGGTGCATGGTGTTGACTGCCTCGCCTGGTGCACGGGAGGTCGTGGGTCATAGAAGGTGCATGGTGTTGACTGCCTCACCTGTATACGGGAGTCGTGGGTTCGTTAAGGTGCACCGGTTGACTGCCTCGCCTGGTGCACGGGGTTTGTAGAAGGTGCACGGTGTTGACTGCCTCGCCTGGTATACGGGAGGTCGTGGGTTTGTAGAAGTGCACGGTGTTGACTGCCTCGCCTGGTACACGGGAGGTCGTGGGTTGTACAAGGTGCATGGTGTTGACTACCTCACCTGGTATACGGGGGTCGTACAAGGGGCACGGTGTTGACTACCTCGCCTGGTAAACGGCACGACAGCGCTCGCAGTACCATAGCGCGCAAGGCACTGTGTGTGCACGCATGTTGAACTTCTTTTGCACCGTACGTAGCCAACCGTGCATGTCGGAGGTGCTCGTGTTGCCGTGCGCGCCGCTGCTGTTTGAATTTGCCGCTGCTGCTGATTTGTGGTTTCCGCAGCCTTGCTGCTGATTTGTCTAAAGCTAAAGCCAGCGGGGGGTGGGGGTGTGCGCCGTCCGTGTTTTCTGTCGACGCAGAACGACATGAGCCCGTGGAGTTGCAGTGGGATGAGATGCTCCTGCCGCTGTACAAGAAGTACAAACTGAACATCACCTGGGGAGACCAGGACCTCCTGAACATCATCTTCCACCACAACCCCGGTGAACAGTGCTCAGAGCTTCTCGGAGGGCGTCGAGAGGGAGACACGGTTTCAGTATTGCCTCGTTATTCACGAACTTGGCCATATCTATGCTCTTGGTTCTTTCGGTAAAGTCACGTAGGTAAAAAATGAAATTAAAATTAATAAAAATAAAACACTTGATGCAGCAAATCTGTCTGTGACGGTCACACCTGATGACGGAGACTTGTGTTGCCTCCGAAACGTCGTGATTTTATTGTTTTATTTTTATTAATTTAATTTCATTTTTTACCTACGTGACTTTACCGAAAGAACTAAGAGTATGAATCCTTGCAGTCACGAAAGCTTCAAATCTAGAATTGGCCATATCTGCTGCATCTATAGAGAGAGCGAGAAAGAGAGTGATGGTATTAAAGCAACGAGAGAGAATGTGATGCGATTAAGTATGAGATCACTGTCATCATCATCATTGTTGTCAGAATCACCGTTACTGCATCCTTCGACTGTACAGCATCATGATTTAACGTAAATTAATTTACAAACGGTTATTTAATACTTTCATATTTATAGATTTTTTACTTTAGGTTTATTATTACCAATTAAAAACGTTTGCGTTGTGATAATATACGCTGCCAAGCTTGGTGGTGTTCATTCAGACGCTGTCTTTCCGACAGACCTGTTCTTCACCTGAGGACGGCTGCTTGTGTTGTGGCCGAAACGTCGTGAGAACTTTATAACGTTTGATTAATATTTTATTATTTCCCTTCTAGTGACTTTACCGAAAGAACCAAGAAGATGAATCCCTGCAGTCACGAAAGCTTTAAATCGAAATTGTCATGTATTTATTTAGGTTATTAATTTCGTAGGCCAATATTACTGCGAATTTTATTTTGCTTTTCACGAGCATCTCTGGGGATACGTACCTCTAGCGGATATTGGGGGAATGCTCCACTCATTTACCCAGGAAAGCCTCGCTGGGACTGGGGAACTTGTTTCAAAAGGCTCCCGCGATCTTTGTCTTCATCATTTTACTTTTTTAAATCCTTTATATTAAGTTCGCTTGCTTGCTTAGGACCGTGCAAATCTTTCGTCGTTTTTAACCCACTTCCCGTGATCCAATCGAGCTGACATTTTCCACACAGACTCGTTGTGCGTGACAATTAATGTTCGTGAAAATTTTTTCCCAAAATTTTACACTTTTTAGGACAACAATATTATATTTAATTACCAATTGCTTAATGGTGCAATGCAATCATCTGACCCATAGGTGGCAGCCATCTCAAGCCAGAGGACGAGAGACTCTAGCCGCCACGCATATAAAGGATTTAGAGTGAAAAACTTTGTTTTTACGGGTTATACTTGTTCTTTCTTCTGTCGTTGCTTTTATCAATTTCGTTGACCCGTGGCCACTTTTTTTAGCGAACGAGACTCTCCCTTGTCTCTGATTTATTCCTTTAGTGCATTTTCAACATGAGCCCGGCACGGAGCACAAACCGCGCAGCAGAGAGGAGTGACAGAAACTGTGCGGACGAATGTCCCGAACTCTCTGCTTGCCTGGGTTCAGAGGAGGGAGCAGGGGATTGGTCCCACAGCTCCCTCTCTCTCCTCGTGTTTCTCACCGTCGCTCACACCCCTGGCGAAGCGAAACTTAAACTTTTTTTAACGCTTGGCGCTACCGCAGAAATTCTCCACGTGTTTCTGTGCGAGTCGAACTACCGGCCGGACCACTGCATGTGTAGTAGGTTCTTGTTCGCCTTCCCGTAACACCCCTACACATGTACGGCAGCAGCTGACGAAGGTCCCGAACTCTCCGCTTGCCTGGGTTCAGAGGAGGGAGCAGGGGATTTGGCTCACAGCTCCCTCTCCTCGCCTCTCTCGCCGTCGCTCACACCCCTGGCGAAGCGAAACTTTAATTTTTTTTTACGTTTTGGCGCTACCGCAGAAATGCTCCGCGTGTTTCCGTGCGAGTGGAACTACGGCCGGACCACTGCATGTACGGCAGCAGCTGCAAGGGCGCCGACACGCACGGGGTCTACGTCCTCCACGGTAACCGCGGAGTCTACCACGACGACAAGCAGCCGGCCTTCCGTGCCGTCTACGACGCCATCCACGACGTACGGGACTCGCCAGTTCGCGTTTGGAAGCGACGTCGCGAGCGCGTTCCGTTTGTCGTTTCGATTTTTTTTGCGGCCGTGATTTCTCGCGCCTCGGGTAGGTTATGGCGGCGTACACCGGACGTTAAGCGGATTGGGTGTTTGGCTGCTGATATAAATGTACACTTGGTGATGATGGTGATGGTGATGATGAGCCACTTCATTGTTTTAGCTCATTAGACTTTACCTGATAAGATAAAAAAATATTTATTTTTTTTAAGTGATTTGTTTACATTTCCTCAATTTTGCACTCTTGTTGTGATAAAAGCTCATCGAATTACTCCAGGATAAATAAATAAATAAATATTCAGGTTCTGACGCAATGGAAACGCAGCCTAATAAACAAGCAGGGAATGTGCCGCATTCACATCTCCACCCCTCTGAGCTAAGGAGGCATTGGAGAAGCTTGGGCTTTAATTATTAAACTAAACTACTTTTTATTTATCAGCTAAGGCCCACTGAGATATTTAGCTCTTTTTACTGACATTGCACAGGAATTGCTTACCGGTTCCCGACTTTCGGAAGCAATAACCGATTCTGAAAATGGTTTACCGTTACCGTTTGACAACCATAGTTTTCAATTGAACATCGGGACAGGGTGTCATTCGAGATCTGAGTCGGCTGGGTGACGCTCTATCAAATTTTAATGCTGCCCAGATAGGACATTTCTTAACTCGATGTGAAATTGGTTGTCGTTATTTCTAAACTATTTTTTTATACCATTGGAACCTCATTTGCAAGTAAAAAATATGATAATTGTTTTTTTACCCTTCTATCTGGCAACAAAACTGACACCTTTTTACAAGGAGTCATGTTTGCATAGACCACTATACCTGCAGTCATAAGGCAAACAAAAAACATAACTCTGATAATGTATGCACTGTCCTTGAAGTTGATTGGTCCACACCCGAGACAGCTTTTCTTAGAGCCTAATCTCCATTGGTGTTGGACCAGATGACGCCAAAAGGCGCACAACTCAAGACATGCACTATCAGAGTATTGAGAGCTCGGGTAAGCATTTACACTATGAGACCTCCTTTACCAGTGGCAAAATATAGTAATAGTTTTTACCCTTTCAACTGGTACAAAAACTGACACCTTTATACAAGGCATCATGTTTGCAATAACCACAACACAAGCAGTCAAAACGCAAGCAAAAAATCATCATCGTGCGATTTTGTTTATTTGTTGTTGTTGTTGTGCCCCCGCCCGTTCACAGTTCCCGTTTGACGAGAACCTCTTCCAGTCTCTGCTCTATCCCCTGGAGCGCCAGCTGCTCGCCACCGTGCACACTCACTGCGGACGCTCCTCACACCTCTTCACGCGCCAGCTGCAGCGCACCATGCGGGCCGTGTACGACAAGATGGGGCTGGCCCCTAGGCGGCGCCGGCAGGGACCCGTGCCGCGTTCTGTGTAGGCTCCGTGCGTGCGTGCGCGTGTTGGGCGGCTGTGTGTGCGTGCGTGTGTGCTTGTGTGGGGAGTGGTAGTGTAGCGGTTAGCGCGCTGTGCTATGAACCTGGCAACCCGGGTTCGATTCCCGCTCACGCGAACACCGCTGACGATTATTTGAACCGGTCCTGGGCCTCCCTAGGTCGACTCAGCCTAAATGAGTACCTGGTGCGGTGTGTAAACATCGCCACTGGGAGACCAAGGCGGTCGGGCGTGGTGCTGGCCACCCACCCCTAGTGTACCGTTCCGGCCTTCATAGGTGCTCGCTAACAGCACTTACCCCTACAGTCTGTTAAGGCTACTCGGGGATCTTTTATTTGTGCTGTGTTGGCTGTTGTGTGTGCGTGTNGTAGCTACGAACCCGGGCACCCGGTAGTGTAGCGGTTAGGTCGCGCTATGAGTACCTGGGCGCTCGACGAACCCGGGCGTGGTGCTCCCACCCGAGTTCGATTCCCGCTCACGGCGAACCGCGACGATTATTTGAACCGGTCCTGGGCCTCCCCTAGGTCGACTCAGCCTTAAATGAGTACCCGGTGCAACAAAGGCAGTTGGGCGTGGTGCTGGCCACCCACCCGCCGTGTACCGTTCCAGCCTTCATAGGTGCTTGCTAACAGAACTTGCCCCAACAGTCTGTTAAGGCTATACAGGGGATATTTGTTTGTGTACCGTACTGTTTTGTGCACTGTGTTGTGTGTACTGTGCTGCGTGTCCAGGGCTGTGTCTGTGCAGTATGCGTGGGCCGTGTGTTGATGTGTGTGTGTGTTGGGCTGTCTAGCACGCAGAGAAGTGCACTTTTCAGTTTTCGTCCCAGTTACATTTTTATTTTTTAATCTGCGCCATCGGAACTTCGTCGCGTGGAAGAGACACGCGGCCGTTCGGTACCCTCGGACCGGGTCGGGGTAACGGCAGCCCCTGGAAGATGACGTCCCCGGCGACGCGTCGCGTTGAGTCGAGTCGTCCGAGGTGCCCTCCACGCGAGCCGGAGCCACGGCATCGCGGGTCGAGACGGCGTCTCCGTTCGCAAGAGAAGAAGAAACATCGTGGGGCAGGGGGGGGGTGTTGAGATCGCCAACAGGAGACATCGTGGACCAGAGGTCGAAAACGGGTTTGATTCCTTACCCGTACCCGGCCGCACCAGGGTCGCAAATGGTACCCGTACCGGGTACTCTTTCCCTACCCGTACCCTACCCGAAATGAGTGACAAACGGCTACTCGCCAGTGACTCACGGCCTACCCGTACCCGGCCGCACCAGGGTCGCAAACGGCTACCCATACCCGTACCTGGCCGGTACGGGTAGCCGGGTATCGGGTAGGGTACGGGTATCGGGTACCCGTTGCGACCTCTGTCGTGGACTACGTTTACAAAACCTTTTTTGCCTGTTTCCCAGCCGCTGCACGGAGATGCATCCGTCTGCTTTTTAAATGCCCGCCGGGTTCAAATAAGGCGGCGAAGACGCCCACCTCCGCATGTTTGTTGTGCCTCGCGTATGTGAAGGTGGGCGACTTGTCGTCTTATTTATTCCGTCACTTATATTCTCAGCAGCTACGCTCGTGAATAGTTTGCGTTGTGCGTTGTGTGTCGTCTCGTGCAGAGCTCGGAACCATGTCTAACAGAGAGGGTGGTTCTTGGCTAGAGACATTGCCTGGCATTTCATCAGCATCGGCTCAAGCGCAAGCCTTGCTGATGAGACATTGAATGTCGAAATTCCAGCCCAGAGCTTTGCTTGTGTTGAACCAATGCTGCTCAAATTATGCCCTCCCAGAAGGCCGTGCGGCTGATAGAATGTGTAAAATACTTTTAGAATATTTTTTACGTGGAGGGACAGATATATATTTGTAATATAAATGGGCACATGTAAGTTCATCGAAATGTGTGTCACGTAAAATATCCCACGTTGCCTTCATAGCATATCGAGTGAGTTGCTGTTGCGGATGCCACCTGCCTGGGTTTATTCCCTGCCAAGTCAGTAAGTTGGTGACCTGTGTTTGGGTGGCAGCAAATGATTTGCACGGAGATCTGGTACCAGTATTGTGCTGAACTTTATGAAACGCCACGGTGGCTAGATGTTTACTCCCTCGCCTAGTATGCAGGAGGTCGTGCTTCGATCCCGACCCTGATGCCTGCTGCTGTATATTTGGAGTTTGCGTATTCCCTCTCCTTGTGGTCGTGTAGATTTTTTTCTCTCCGGACGCCTCCGGTTTTAACCTCCAGATTTAGAAACATGCGTTTAAGAGTATCTGGCGGCTATAAATGTCCACGCGATAAGCCGTCACCTGTTCGGCTATGAGTTGTGATGATAGCTAGATCACTCAGTGGCCTTACCTGGTCAAAACACATTCCTGCTGCGGAGGGAGCTGGTAGGAACGTCGGGTTGCTCGGTCAATGGCCTGCAGGGTCAACGGCGGCGTGGTGTATTCCGCAAATATGGCCGACTGTGAGGCGGGCGCAAGCCGGCGTGAGTTGGTTAAACGTTGAGTTTTATAAGGGCACCACGGGTGACCAGCCCCTCTCCCCCCAGCCCCCCCCCACCCAGCCCCACCCCCACCCAGCCCCTCCCCACCCTCCACCCAGCCCCTCCCCACCCTCCCTCTCCCCACCCTCCCCACCCAGCCCTCCTCCCCACCCAGCCCCTCCCCACCCAGCCCCTNCCCACCCCACCCAGCCCCTCCCCACCCAGCCTCTCCCCACCCTCCCTCCCACCCAGCCTCACCCTCCCCACCCCTCCCCACCCAGCCTCACCCTCCCCACCCAGCCCATCCTCACCCTTCCCTCCCCACCCAGCCCCTCCCTGCACGACGGACGGACGGACACAATAATCCCTGTGGGCTGGTGTCACCATTAGGTTCCTACCAGTAAAATAGCTACATAGCTCAGTGGGCCTTACCTGGTCAAATAAAGTTGTGTAAGTATGTTTGGCGATGGTCTGTGCATCGCAGCAGCCATTGGCATTTGCGTGTGATCACGCGGTGGCTCGGTGTGCCACACACTGCTCCATGGACTCTTCTACTTACGAACATTTGACTTACGAACTTCCAGAGATACAACAAACCTGTCCCCGTATGTCCAGTTGCCTCTGCTGCACAATAGATGGCGGTGGTGGCATCTACATCTGCGGACAGAACATGAAGAATCGAGTGGCACCTACAGGAGATTATAGAACTTTTAAAGCCATTCCTCGTGTTTATTGTAAACGCCGTACAACGTGTTTGTAATCGACAAGAGTGAAGTTGGACTTACGAACATTTCGATGTACGAACTTACCTCTGGGATTTCGAATTAAAGCTTTCGTGACTGCAGGGATTCATCTTCTTGGTTCTTTCGGTAAAGTCACGCAAAAGGGAAATAATAAAATAATAAAATAAAACAATAAATAATTCTTACAAATTATTTTATTATGTTTTATTAATAAAATAATTCTCAAATTTTTTTATTAATAAAATACTCACAAATTATTTTGTTTTATTTTTATTAATAAAAAAATTATTTTATTATGTTTTATTTTTATTAATAAATAATTCTCACAAATGTTTATGTTTTATTTTATTATTTTATTACTTCCCTTCTGCGTGACTTTACCGAAAGAACCAAGAAGATTACCTCTGGAACCTAACCAGTTCGTAAGTAAAGGAGTCCCCTGTATAGGTCCAATGCATTTCTGTTCTGATGGTTGAGTGCCTTACGTTGTTGTTCAGGACGTTACAGTGTTATCGTTACGCAAGGTATGACTGCCCTCTCTTGAGAGAGAGATCAATGCCGCTGTCAGAACTTGAGCACAGGGCGTTCCAAATGCCGAGAGCTCAATCGGGGATTCGGCCACTCCCGGATCAACCCTCGTTCGACGCCACAGCCTGATCATCGTCGGCTGCAAACAAGAGACACACACCATTGGAACCTCATTTGCCAGTAAAAAATATGATAATTGTTTTTTTACCCTTTTATCTAGCAACAAAACTGACACCTTTTTTACAAGGAGTCATGTTTGCATAGACCACAATACCTGCAGCCATAATGCAAACAAAAAACATAACTCTGATAATATATGCACTGTCCTTGAAGTTGATTGGTCCACACCCGAGACAGCTTTCCTTAGAGCCTAGTCTCACATGCGCCTTTTGGCGTCATCTGGTCCAACCCATGCAAGTTGTTGCGAGTCAGTAAAAAAGGTGTCAGTTTTGTTGCCAGATAAAAGGGTAAAAAAACAATTATCATATTTTTTACTGGCAAATGAGGTTCCAATGGTGAAGATTGTATTGTTTTTTTGCAGCCATGGGTCATAAAACCGATGTTTTTTGTTGTAAATTGCTACGTAAAGTAGTAACCTTGACATTCCAAAACGTACGTGGCCTTTGATCAGCTCTTTGCTGTGTCGTCTTTTAAACTGTCTTGCAAATGCCATCGTCCTCAAGTTGGCCAAAACATCCCAATATAGGACCACAGATCTTGGGCAACTTGTGCGTTCAAAACGCCGCGGTGTGTTTATTTTTTTTCCTGTCCGCAAATTCGCATGCATTACGCTTTATCAAAAAAATAAAACATTACAGTGTTATTACAATACGCAAGACCGGCTCGGCTTGGAGTTCGTCCGTGTTCGACGCTGCGCGCAGCCGTTGTGGAGCAGCGGCGATGGTTTGGTTGATCGGGACGACTGTTGGCCAGAGGTCACAAACGGGTTTTGATCCCGTACCTGTACCCGGCCGCACCAGGGTCGCAAACGGTATCGGGTACCTGTTTGCGACCTCTGGGATGAAGCCATGTTGCAGGCGCGGGTGGGTTGATTCTAGGAACTTGAATTGTGAGAAGAGACAAGACGTTGGGAAATGAGTGACAAACAGTTACTCACCAGTGACTCACGGTGTACCCGTACCCGGCCGCACCAGGGTCGCAAACGGTGTACCCGTACCCGGAGATGCGAACAAACCTGCCTGTTGATACCGAGTCGCAAGCTGAAGCGCCGCGCAATAGATGGCGGTGGTAGCATGAAGAACCAGTGGCATCTACATCTAAAAAACATGAAGAACCAGTGGCATCTACATTTGCAGAACATGAAGAACCAATGGCATCTGCATCTACAAAACATGAAGAACCAGTGGCATCTGCAGAAAGTGAAGAACCAGTGGCATCTACATTGCAGAACATGAAGAACCAGTGGCATCTACATCTACAAAACATGAAGAACCAGTGGCATCTACATTGCAGAACATGAAGAACCAGTGGCATCTACATCTGCAGAACGTGAAGAACCAGTGGCATCTACATCTGCAGAACGTGAAGAACCAGTGGCATCTACATCTGCAGAACATGAAGAACCAGTGGCATCTACAGCTGCAGAACATGAAGAACCAGTGGCATCTACATCTACAGAACGTGAAGAACCAGTGGCATCTACATCTGCAGAACGTGAAGAACCAGTGGCATCTACATCTGCAGAACGTGAAGAACCAGTGACATCTACATTGCAGAACGTGAAGAACCAGTGACATCTACATCTCCAGAACATGTATACACGCCATGCACCGTGTTTGGAATCGACAGGAGTAAAGTTGGACTTGCGAACAAATTGACTTACGAACAGACCTCTGGAACCTAACTCGTTAGTAAGTAGAGTAGTCCCTGTCTACGTTTACACGCCTCCCGCGTGTTGTGGATTAGCGTGGTGAGATGCAGTTTAAATGAAGCGAGCTCACGCATTTTGTATGTAATACTAGCTGTACTACCCGGCTTCGCCCGGGACTTGTATCCACGACGGCCGGCCGCCTTTGTCTCCCCAGTGGCGATGTTAATACGCCACACCAGTTACTCGTTTTGCGGCTGAGTCCCTCCCTCACCACTCTCCCTCCCTCACCACTCTCCCTCCTCACCACTCACGCACGGCCGCCTTTGTCTCCCCAGTGGCGATGTTAATACGCCACACCAGTTACTCGTTTTGCGGCTGAGTCCCTCCCTCACCACTCTCCCTCCCTCACCACTCTACCTCCCTCACCGCTCTCCCTCCCTCACCGCTCTCCCTCCCTCACCGCTCTCCCTCCCTCACCACTCTCCCTCCCTCACCACTCACGCACGGCCGCCTTTGTCTCCCCAGTGGCGATGTTAATACGCCACACCAGTTACTCGTTTGAGGCTGAGTCGACCTAGGGGAGGTTCAAATAATCGTCACCGGTGGTGGCCGTGAGCGGGAATGGAACTCGGTTCGCCGGGTTTGTAGCGCAGCGTAGCGTTAACCACTACACCCACCGCTCCTCACACACCACACACGCACAGACACACACACAGACACATACACAGACACACACAGACACACACAGACAGACACAGACACACAGACAGCACGCTAAGCACTACACTACCGCTCCCCACACACCACACACGCACACACACAGACACACACACAGACACACACAGACAGCACGCTAAGCACTACACTACCGTTCCCCTACACAACACACGCGCGCGCGTCCATAGGTACACATACACGCGCTTGCTGCAGACACACACGACTTTCAGGGTGCGCACGGCAGTAAACGACTGCAATAATAAAGCGGCAATGCTGCGCGAGGAACGCCTTAGACCTGCAACATATTTGTGTAATGCGAGCGTAAACACACAAACACATACACACAAATACATACACACACATACACGCAAACACATACACACACATACACACACATACATACACACAGACATACACATACACACAAACACACACATACATACACACAAACACATACACAATACACACAGACATACATGCAGACACACAGAGACACACATAACACACATACATACACACACATACATACACACATGCATACAGACACACAGACATACACATAAACACATACACACATACACATGACCCGGCTTCGCCGGGACTTGGATCCACCACGCCCGGCCGCCTTTGTCTCCCCAGTGCCGATGTTAATACGCCACACCAGTTACTCGTTTGAGGCTGAGTCGACCTAGGGGAGGTTCAAATAATCGTCACCGGTGGTGGCCGTGAGCGGGAATCGAACTCGGTTCGCCGGGTTGGTAGCGCAGCGTAGCGTTAAGCACTACACCCACCGCTCCTCACACACCACACACGCACAGACACACACACAGACACACGCAGACACACACAGACAGACACAGACAGACACACACACAGACACACAGCACGCTAAGCACTACACTACCGCTCCCCACACACCACACACGCACACACACAGACACACACACAGACACACAGACAGCACGCTAAGCACTACACTACCGTTCCCCCTACACAACACACGCGCTTGCGTCCATAGGTACACATACACGCGCTTGCTGCAGACACACGACTTTCAGGGTGCGTAAGGCAGTAAACGACTGAAATAATAAAGCGGCAATGCTGTGCGAGGAACGCCTTAGACCTGCAACAACATTTGTGTAATGCGAGCGTAAACACACAAACACATACACACACATACATACACACACATACACACAAACACATACACACACATACATACACACACATACACACAAACACACACATACATACACACAAACACATACACAATACACACACACATACATGCAGACACACAGACAGACACATAACACACATACATACACACACATACATACACAGAAACACATACACACACATACATACACACAAACACATGCACACACGTACATACACACATACATAGAGACACGCAGACATACACATAAAGACATACAAAAAAACCCACATACACACACACATACACACAAACACATACACACATACATACACACATACATAGAGACACACAGACATACACATAAACACATACACACATACACATGACCCGGCTTCGCCTGGGACTTGGATCCACGATGGCCGGCCGCCTTTGTCTCCCCAGTGACGATGTTCACACACGACAACAGTTACGCGTTTGAGGCTGAGTCGACCTAGGGGAGGCCCAGGTCCGTTTCAAATAATCGTCAGCGGTGGTGGCCGTGAGTTGGAATGGAACTGGGTCGCTCAACCAGCTTAATGACTATTTGTACAAAGAACATATAAAGAATCGATTATAATAACCAGGCTACAGTCCACATTATAGACTGCCAGTACGCACTCAGCTTCATAAGCAGGCTAGAGTGTACATGATAGAGTGGCAGTACGCTCACCGAGTTTAATAAGCAGGCTACAGTCTACATGATAGACTGGCAGTACGCTGACCCAGATTAATGACTATTTGTACAGTGAACATTTAAGTAATCGATTGTTGGCGCGTTGGGTTTAAAGTAATATTAATTGCACACATTGCGGTGGGGGTGGAGTGAAGAGTAGGAAAAACTTTGATGAATTTACCTCAGAGTGGCGTGGTGGGTGTCGAGGCCTAGTAGCGTGCAGAGCCTGCGGCCTCGTCAAAATTGTCCAGCCGGCAGAGGCAGGGTACGGGTGGCGTGCCTTCCCCCCCCCTCAGCGCTCCAACAATACTGTGTAATGGCTATTATTTAATTACTTACGGAGCCTATGAAAGTGGCGAAGGCGTGGCTAGCCGTTGCCAGGGGCAACCGCCGTCCAATGAAACTGCAGCCCTTGGCGAAGGCGTGGCTAGCCGTTGGCAGGGGCAACCGCCGTCCAATGAAACTGCAGCCCTTGGCGAAGGCGTCGCTAGCCGTTGCCAGGTCCAATGAAAGCNGCGAAGGCGTCGCTAGCCGTTGCCAGGGGCAACCGCCGTCCAATGAAAGTGCGTATGGTCCGGAATCCACACACAGACAGACATTCACGATTTATATATATAAACAACTTTGACAAATATACAACCTTTTGTAAACGTACACCGCATGTCTGGAGGTTGATTAACGTTCAAATATTTGTTTTAGATTCCTCGCGTGACGTTTGGTTTTGTTAAAACTTCAAAATTAGTTGTAACTTTATATTTTGTTTGCATTTTGGTGACGTAAAATCACTCGCAAATTACCAGATCGTTTTTTCCCCCCCTTCACATTTTCGAAATCAGTGATCACTAAAGCACATGGGACTCTTCATGCGGGCATTGGTGGCAGAAACAAAATACTTCTTGAACTCGTGACGCCGATTCTCAATGTGTGATGGGGGAAAAAAACGGAGGACCCGGAGACAAATCCACGCGACCATGGAGAGACAGAGAACACACAAACTCCAAATGTACAAAAGGCGTCAAGGTCGGGATTGAACCCATGACCTCTCGTACACCAGGCGAGGCGGTTAACATCTCGCCACCGTGTTGCCAATAATCACACTGGCCTTAAAGGGAACAGATATAATGAGTGACGTTTCGGGCAATGACCCTTCTTCAGAGTTCGCAAATGGAGAGGCCAGTAGAAAGACGGAGTGGGCGATGCGTGTCGGTGACTGAACCTGTTTACACCATGGGGCCTGGATGCTGAGAATGTGATTGCAGAAATTGTTAGTTTTTAAACAGGAATAGCTTACCTATATTTGGGGTGCTGTTTGCATCAAGTTACCTATTCTAAGTGACTGCTCATCACCACCACCACTACCACTGCCACCACCGCCGCTGCGATTATCACCACCACTACCATCGCCACCACTGCCACCGCCGCCGCCGCGATTATCACCACCACTACCATCGCCACCACTGCCACCACCGCCGCCGCGATATCACCACCACTACCATCGCCACCACTGCCACTGCCACCGCGATTATCACCACCACCACCATCGCCACCACTGCCACCACCGCTGCGATTATCACCACCACTACCATCGCCACCGCGATTATCACCACCACTACCATCACCGCCACCGTCGCTGCGATTATCACCACCGCCGTCATTATCACCACCGCCGCCACCACCACCACCACCGCAGACCAAAGCGCGGGTGACCGCGGCGAGGTGACGCTAGGAATGTGAATGACGACGCCTCGTTTCGCAAACAGGTCGTCGCTTTATTAGTAACACTGCGACCCCATTGGCGTTGCCTCGACCCCATGCTCGCGTCGCTCACAGCCTCGCCCGTCGCCTCTCCACCTTTGCTCCACCACCACCACCACCACCGACTACGACAACTACTCCTGCTCTATAAAGCGCTTTGATCGACGTCGTTGCGATAGCCGCCGTCGCACCTTCCTAGAACGCGTGCCCCGCTTAAACCGGGGTATCACCGTACCGCTCATTGTATTGATCCCTGAGTGACGGCGATGATGACTACGGAGATGACGACAATGATGATGATGTGATGACGATGATAATGACAATGACGATGACGACATTGACGGCAATGGTAATTTGTTTTTTACCCTCTTATCTGGCAACAAAACTGACACTTTTTTACGAGGAGTCATATTTGCATAAACCACAATACCTGCAGTCATAATGCAAACAAAAAACATAACTCTGATAATGTATGCACTGTCCTTGAAGTTGATTGGTCCACACCCGAGAGAGCTTTCCTTAGAGCCTAGTCTCACATGGTGTTGGACCAGATGACGTGGGTTGGACCACATGCGCCTTTTGGTCCAACCCACGTGAGACTAGCTCAAGGAAAGCTGTCTCGGTGTNGACCAATCAACTTCAAGGACAGTGCATACATTAGAGTTATTTTGCATTACGACTGCAGGTATTGTGGTCTATGCAAACATGACTCCTCGTAAAAAAGGTGTCAGTTTTGTTGCCAGATAAAGGGTAAAAAACAATTATATTTTTTACTGGCAAATGANGTACCAATGGTGTAAATGATTGACGGCAATGTTGATGACGGTGATGTTGACGACGATGTTGAACTTCTTTCGCACCGTACGAGCCAACGCTGTTATTCAGAGGTGGGGGCCAGCGGACCGCTTGGTGAAATCCGACAGCAGCATTCACCCCCCCCCCCCCCNCCCCCCCCCTCTCCGGGGAGGTCAACGTTCAACATCCGACGATGCCGGATCTGTCTCCAGCGGCACGTCGAGATTAAATGACGTTTTTGCTGCGATTTCTCAGCATTTCTTCCTCTGGCTTCGCCGATGAGCCAAATTGCACACGGCAGAGGTGCCCACGTGACGAGATGGCCCGGATTTGATTGGCTACGCCGTGGTCGGGTGGTGGAGGGCTATGAGTTACGACACATTACATTGCTACGGACACGGCGATCGAACCCAAAATAAACTCGCAATGAATCAACGCGCGACTCCCGATTTCCCACAGTGTGCGACTTCAACAAAATTCAACATCGCATTCGTTTGTGAACTACTTTTCGTGTTCAGTTCGTCGTCCTTCTCTCGCACACCTCCGATTAGCACGGTTGGCTATGTACAGTGCAAAAGAAGTTCAACATACATGCGTACATACCAGAGGTCGCAAACGGGTTTTGATTCCTTACCCGTACGCGTACCCGGCTGCACCAGGGTCGCAAACGGGTACCCGTACCCTACCTGATACCCGGCTACCTGTATCCGGCCGGGTATTGGGTAGGGTACGGGTATCGGGTACCTTATTGCGACTTCTGGGATGAAGCCATGTTGCAGGCGCGGGTGGGTTGATTCGAGGAACTTGAATTGTGTGAAGAGACAAGACGTTGGGAAATGAGTGACACACGGTTACTCACCAGTGACTCATGGCCTACCCGTACCCGGCCGCACCAGGGTCGCAAACGGGTACCCGTACCCATACCCTACCCGATTCCCGGCGACCGGTACCCGGCCGGGTACAGGTAGCCGGGTATCGGGTACCCGATTGTGACCTCTGGTACATACATATGATATATACATACATCAACTCGAAGGTTCTTCCACACAGGGATAGCTGCCATCGATTAAAGAAATGCGCTTGGGAGACCTGTGCTACTGTTGTTGTAAACCATCACCTTCTGTAGATTAACACCGTCGGCTTTCGCCACCAATGTTACCTACAGTCCATGTTTTTAAGGTCAAAGCAGGAAGCCTCTTTCACAATTCTGACTGATCGCCCGATGGAAGCTGCTTGCTGCTGCTGCTGCTCCTGTTGTTGTTGTAATAATCGCCAGCGAAACGTCTTACACAGCTGCTCGGGAAAATAGTAACTTTTTTCATCTTCTTGGTTCTTTCGGTAAATTTCGATTTAAAGCTTTCGTGACTGCAGGGATTCATCTTCTTGGTTCTTTCGGTAAAGTCACGTAGAAGGGAAGTAATAAAATAATAAAAATAAAACAATAAAACAATTCTCACGACGTTTCGGCCACAACGCAAGCAGCCGTCCTCAGGTGAAAACCAGGTCCGTCGAGGCGACAGAGTCTGAATGAAACAGCACACGAGCTTGGAGCATATATATAAGCTGGGCGCATTGACAAAGGAATTTGCATATCAAAAGGAATTTAGCATATTTATGGGAAATGCAGGAATGTGATTAGTACTGCATATGCATGTGCATTATGCAGGATTAACAGCATCAAAGGGAGCTGCAGTTACTGCTGCTGCAGCAGTTGCTGCTGCTGCAGCTGCTGCTGCAGTTGCTGCTGCTGCTGCACTTGCTGCTGCTGCATTGCTCTGTGCTGAGCTGCTGCTGCACTTGCTGCTGCTCAGTTGCTGCCTTATCCATTTTAATATAACACTATGTATTATTCTACCCACCCTAATGTGTATCATACTGCTATATGTTTACTGTACAATTACGACACCATACATTACTCTGCACACTGCACCATGCCAGTGAGTGGAACGCGTCTGAAAGTCACCGTAAACGTGAACACAATCAGTTAAGATCCGAAATGGTTTATTACGTCCTTCCAATGATTGCTAAGCCAGAATCCATCTTCTCGGTTGAAATTGTCTCTGTGTTTGTATATGTGGATCGCCTCATGAACGAATCTCTCATGATAGCCAGATGGCTTGCAGAGAACCTCTGTCTTGGAGAAGTCAATGTCATGTGAGCCCACTGAATTGTAACAGTGATCTGCCACGGCTGAGGTGTTTGTCCTACCGTGTTTCAGGTCTGCCTTATGTTCACGGATGCGGTCCGAGACATGTCGTTTGGTTTCTCCAATGTAACTGCTACCACAGAGGCAACTTAGTTTGTAGACGCCAGGGTACTGTATGTCTGGAACCACATCTTTTACAGACGGGACCAGATCACGGATTTTATGTACTGTGTTGAATCGGACCTGGATCTTGTGTTTAATCAGGATTTTGGAGATTTTTGTGACCCAGCAATGTAGGGTAAGGTGATGGTCTTGAAAGGCTCCTCAACAGGATCCTTCTTGATGGTTGGAGTGATGGCTTTGCGGATTGTGTAGTCGGAGTAACCATTAGCCTTAAGAGCTTGGCGTACGTGTTTGAGTTCACTGGAAATGTGTTCATGGTCGGAGATGCATTGGGCTCTATGATATAGAGTCTTGATGAGGGAATTCTTCTGGGATGGATGGTGGTGGGAATCCGTTTTAGATAAGCATCCGTGTGGGTGGCTTTCCTGTAGACAGAGTGGCTCATTGAACCATCAGGTCTCCTTTTGATTAGGACATCCAAAAGGGTAGCTTGCCATCATTTTCGACTTCCATGGTGAATCTGATGGCTGGGTGTATGGAATTGATGTGGTCGAGAAATTGGTCTAGAGCAGGCCGGCCATGTGGCCAGATGACAAAAGTGTCGTCTACGTACCTCTTCCATAAGGTCGGGCGTAGAGTGGCAGTCTGGATGGCGTCCGTCTCAAATTTCTCCATGAAGATGTTGGCTACAACCGGAGATAGGGGGAGCCCATTGGGGTGCCCTCAATTTGCTTGTAGAAGGTTCCATTCCAGGTGAAGTATGTATTGGTTAAGCAGTGTCTCACCAGGGGGGTACCCAGCATTCAGTCCTTGATGAACCAAGTCTTCAATGATTGCGATGGTGTCAGGCACAGGCACCTTGGTGAACAAGGAAACCACATCAAAACTGACAAGCAGGTCGTCTGGGGACAGGGCAATCCCCTTGATTGTCGATACCAGGTCAGTAGAGTTTAGTACTGCAGAGGTGGTTTTTCCAGTGAAAGGCCGTAGGATTTCGGACAAAAAACGAGCCAGTTTGTAAGTGGGGGAGTTGATAGTAGAGACAATGGGACGAAGAGGTGTATCTTCTTTATGTATCTTTGGCAAGCCGTACAATCTTGGTGGCTGGCTGCAGAAGGTTTCAACGAGAACTGTTTGGTCTGATCAATTAATGCGGTTGAAGCAGAAATGATGTTGTTGGTTTGGAGACGAGGCTGTTGGTGGGGTCTCTTTTTATTTTTGTATAGCTGCCATCGTTGAGTAGTTCTTGAATTTTGTTGTTGTATTCTATTTTGTCCATGATGACAGTGGCATTGCCTTTGTCGGCTGAGAGGATGACAATGTCATCCCTCTTTTTAATTGAGCTAATTCAAAACGCTCATCTTTGCTGATGTTGCTAGCTGGCATCTTAGCGTTTTTGAGGGTTACAGAGATTTCAGATCTTGCTACGTCTGCAGCGATGTGACTCAAGCCCTTGAGAGCTACATCTACTCGAGCAATTATATCATTAACTGGTATGTGTCTAGGTGTGACTGCAAAGTTTAGTCCTTTAGCTAAAACGGATTTCAAACCTTCAGAAATAGGACTGTTACTGCGATTAATTACGACTTTGTTAACATCTAGCTTTTCAATGTGTGGGTCCGGTTTCTTGTTTGAGAGGCGGTTGAATTGGAAATCAAGTTGTCCTTACATTTAGTCGACATAGCGGCAGCTGAAGAGGCAGTCATTTTTTCCACATGTTCCCAATCCGATGTGGACATTGTTACACTCAAAGATAAGTGTGATTTGCAGAGTGTCTTGTCTAACTGATCTAGTTCGGTGCGCGTAAGTCTGATTTTCTCTGAGATAAAGCTAAACTAGTTCTAGACAGAATTCGTTTCGCATTAGAAGAAGTTACAGCAGCAGATGTTAGTGTAAAGTCACGTAGAATGGAAATAATAAATAATAAAAATTAAACATAATAAAATAATTCTCACGACGTTTCGGACACTGTCTTTCTGACAGAACTGTTCTTCACCTGAGGACGGCTGCTTGTGTTGTGGCCGAAACGTCGTGCCAAGAAACGTCGCGATTTAATTTAATTAAATATTTTTTACCTACGTGACTTTACCGAAAAAAAAGAGTATCATTTGGTGAGATATAAATGTGTCGTTAAACCCGCTACATCCCAATCGGTAAAGGTTGTGTCACGTAAACACAAGGTGTGCGCCAATTCATGACCATCTTCTTGGTTCTTTCGGTAAAGTCACGTAGAATGGAAATAATAAAATAAAAATAAAACGTTATTAAATATTTATATTTAAAGCTTTCGTGACTGCAGGGATTCATCTTCTTGGTTCTTTCGGTAAAGTCACGTAGAAGGGAATAATAAAATAAAATAATTCTCACGAAAGCTTTAAATATAAATATTTAATAATGTTTTATTTTTATTATTTTATTATTTTCCTTCTACGTGACTTTACCGAAAGAACCAAGAAGATGAATCCCTGCAGTCACGAAAGCTTTAAATCGAAATTGAATTCGTGACCACTTCAGCGCTGACCCGTATGAATCCTTGCAATCACGAAAACTTCAAATCTAGTCTCACCAAATTAGTTTTTTTTTATATACTTTTTAACGATGTCCAAATTATTAGTATTATTCTGTTTGTTTACCCAGGAAAGCCTTGCTAAGTCTCAAGACTCGTTTTAGTAGAGGGGGGTTGGAGACCGGGGGGGGGGGGGGCGATGATCGCCTGCTGCTGCTGCTGTGATCACAGTCGAGCCATCCGTGCTGTTAGTTTTCATTGACATTTCTTGGCTAATTGGACCACAAGGGCCCACTCTTGCACGCACGCACGCCTGCCTTGCCTTGCCTGCGGGTCGTGCGAGATCATCGGCTAAGCGGCCGCGGTATCAACCGGGCCGGCCCCGCTGGATCCAAAACCGTCGTCGAAAAAGGTCGGGTCGCCCCCCCCGGCGCGCTAACCACAACGTATATGTCCGGCCATAGCGAGTGACGTTGTACTGTACTCCNGGGGGGGGGGGGGTAGGTGGGTGGGGGGGAGTTCGCGGCTTCAGAGTCGAGAGGCGAGGTGCCGGGCTCGGTCCGTGCGCTCCGCACAGCGTTCTCGTAGCAGAGCTTGGCGAAAATGGGCTCCACCTGGCGCGGCGGGAGAGNAAAAAAAACGACGGCTTAACAACGACGAATGTGCTCACTTTGACACGCAGGCTTTCGAAAAGCGATTTTTATCAAGGTAAAGGTTTTACTTGGGTTGGATCGCGTGGGTATAAATGCGTCGTTAACCCGCCACAATTCTGGCAAAATCGCTGGATGACGCTGGATGTATTCACCGGGGAAACGGCACGGTACTCAAATTGTGAACGTTGTTGGGTTTACTCTCCAACACTCCACGGTAAGCAGCCTATTGGCGCGTTTTGTTAACGCGGCAAACCTTACTCAGTGTCGCTTAACTGGCAAAGTAAAAATTGGTTATAACAGTTTAATAGTTTATACGTGGACGTCTATGGGTCTCTCCGAGTCTCTACGTGTCTCTATGTTTCTCCGAGTCTCGACGGGTTTCATTTGTGTCCGATTTCTATAGATCACAATGGGTCCCTACTACAACAAAACGACGCGCGGGCAGGGTGGGCAGGGTGGGCAGGGTGGGCAGGGTGGGTAGGGTGGGTGGGTAGGGCGGGTTGGGTGGGTAGGGTGGGTGGGGTGGGTATGGTGGGTGGGGTGGGTGGGCAGGGTGGGCAGGGCGGGGGGGGGGGGGGGGGGGGGGTGGGGGGGGGGGGGGGGGGGGGGGGGTNGGCGGGCGGGTAGGGTGGGTGGGTGGGTGGGTGGGGTTTGGGTGGGTGGGTGGGTGGGTGGGGGGGTGGGGGGGTGGGTGGGTGGGTGGGTGGGGTGGGGGGGTGGGTGGGTGGGGTGGGGGGTGGGTAGGGTGGGTGGGGGGGGTNGGGGGTGGGGGGGGGTGGGGGGGTGGTGGGGTGGGGGGTGTAGGTGGGTGGGTAGGGTGGGTGGGGGGGTNGGGTGGGTGGATGGGTGGGGTGGGGAGGGGGGGGGGTGGGGTGGGTGGGGGGTGGGGTGGGTGGGGGGTATGGTGGGNGGGGGGGGTAGGGTGGGGGGGAGGGGGAGGGGGGGTGGGTGGGCGGGTGGGTGGGTGGGGTGGGTGGGGTTGGTAGGGTGGGGGTGGGTAGGGTGGGTGGGTGGGTGGGTGGGTGGGTGGGTGGGTGGGTGGGTGGGTGGGTGGTGGTAGAGTGGATGGTGGGTGGGTGGGTAGGGTGTGGGGGGGGGTAGGGTGGGTGGGCGGGTGGGTGGGTGGGTAGGTGGGTCGGGGGGTTGGTAGGGTGGGGGGGGTGGGTAGGGTGGGTGGGGTGGGTGGGTGGGTGGGTGGGTGGGTGGGTGGGTGGGGTGGGTNGGGTGGGTGGGTGGATAGAGTGGATGGGGTGGGTAGGGTGGGTAGGGTGGGTNGGGGGGGGTAGGGTGGGTGGGCGGGGTGGGTGGGTGGAGTAGGTAGGTCGGGGGGGTGGTAGGGTGGGGGGGTGGGTAGGGTGGGTGGGTGGGTAGGGTGGGTGGGGGGGTGGGTGGGTGGGTGGGTAGGGTGGGTAGGGTGGGTAGGGTTGGTAGAGTGGGGCAGGGTGGGCAGGGTGTTCAGGACGGGCAGTGCGGGCGGGCACGGCGGTGCGCCGGGCAGGGCACGGACCTGCACGGTGACGAACTTGTGGTGCAGGGCCTCTCGTCGGGGAACTCCTCGCCGAAGCAGAGCACGACGGTGAAGCGTGGCTCGGGCCCACGGCCTTCCTTGAAGGCCCTCAGCTCTGCGTGCGCCAACGACAGCGTGCAGGGCAGGTGACGAACGGTCATCGGCACGGACGAACATCTCAAGTTCATTTATTAGGTATAGCCCTGTGAGCCATTCGGCTCTTGAATCGGGTGCAACCGCAACAAACAAAAACAAAACATCTTAAAGTGAATATGTGACTAAGTGCAAACAGAAAATCCAAGAACAGACAGCAAAATATTGCAGAAAAATCACCGTACACCAACGCTGTGTGCAAAAATCCCAGTGGGATGCAAGTCAAACAACAACAACAACAACCACAAGACAACTTAGAGATTAAGGCCATCAGTCTAACTCTGTACTACAACAAACAAACATGGCCAAACCAATACATTTTTCGAAATCACAGAAATAAAGCCGTGAAACCAATGAAACAGTGATCATAGGAACTGTGACGGAATTTTCACAATAAACGACATAAACAACATGTACTACCAAAACCCTGCAGCCATATCTGCCTGCCCCCCCCCCGCGCCCCGCCGTGTAGCCGTAACGGACCGTCAGGGTGGGTTGGCACGTGTACGCTGCTATTCGCGTGCCTCCGAAACGTCGTGATTTTTATTATTTTATTTTTTATTAATTTTAATTTCAATTTTTAACCTACGTGACTTTCCTCTTGGTTCTTTCGGTAAAATCACGTAGAAGGGAAGTAATAAAATAATAAAAATAAAACATAATAAAATATTATATTATTTTATTTTTATTAAATAATATTATATTCTTTATTTTATTATTATAAAATAATATAATATTATTTTATTATATTATATTATTTTATTATGTTTTATTTTTCTTATGTTATTACTTCATTTCTACGTCACGAAAGCTTTAAATCTAGAAGCAGCACCTATAAGACTAAAAATTGGAACTGTTTTTATTTTGATAATTGGTTTTTAAATCCTTTATATTAAGTTCGCGTGCTTGCGTGCTTGCTTGCTTGCTTAGGACCGTGCAAATCTTTCGGTCGTTTTTTAACCCACTTCCCGTGATCCAATCGAGCTGACATTTTCCACACAGACTCGTTGTGCCAGACAATTAATGTTCGTGAAAAAAAATTCCAAAATTTTACACTTTTTAGGCAAAAAAAAATATTTTACATATATTCAAAAGAACTCATTCTTGGCTTTGGCTGAACGTCACAGTGTAAGAGCCCAGAGCGTAACCCCTTCACAGGCCGTGGCGGAGTAGCGCAGTTGGTAGCGCCCTCGCTTCCCATGCCAAAGGTCGCGGATCGATCCCCGCGTCCTCCACAGGCGAATATATTTTTTAATCCTTTATATTAAGTTGGCTGCCACGCATATAAAGGATTTATAGTGAAAAACTTTGTTTTTACGGGTTATACTTATTTACCCTTCTATCTGGCAACAAAACTGACACCTTTTTTTTACGAGGAGTCATGTTTGCATAGACCACAATACCTGCAGTCGTAATGCAAACAAAAAACATAACTCTGATAATGTATGCACTGTCCTTGAAGTTGATTGGTCCACACCCGA
Organism: Lethenteron camtschaticum; assembly: GCA_018977245.1. Classification (NCBI taxonomy): domain Eukaryota; kingdom Metazoa; phylum Chordata; class Hyperoartia; order Petromyzontiformes; family Petromyzontidae; genus Lethenteron; species Lethenteron camtschaticum. Next base: position 3,442,440 of record MU249631.1, read on the forward strand.
GACAGCTTTCCTTAGAGCCTAGTCTCACATGGTGTTGGACCAGATGAGTTGGACCAGATGCGCCTTTTGGCGTCATCTGGTCCAACCCATGTGAGACTAGGCTCTAAGGAAAGCTGTCTCGGGTGTGATTCAAAAGCCGAATGGCTCACAGGGCTATACCTAATAAATGAACTTAAACTTGAACTAATCCGTTGAGCTTCATCGCTTTCTAGGCAATCGGGCACCTCCAGTATAAATAAATTATTCAGATTTTTTTTTTTAACACGTAGGCTTTGCAAATGTTGTGAGGCTTTGCTCTCCAACACACCGGTGATGCTGTACGAGTAACGAATTGGCACGTTCCGTTTACGTGACAACCCTTACTAGTTGGCTGTGTCGGGTGGTGGAGGGTTTTTAGCGACGCATTTAAATATGTACGCGCTCTAACCCCATAAAACCTAAACTTAATTTGGAGCTTTCGTGACTGCAGGAATTACTCTTTGGTTCTTTCGGTAAAGTCACGTGTAAAGAGAAAGTAATAAATTAAATACTAGCATACGACGTTTTGATTGCAACACAAGCAATCATCATCAGGTATAAATGAAATAGAAACACAAATCTAGTATACTTAGAAATGTAATACAACAGAGAGTCGGATAACATGACAGTCAACACCCTACTTGGTTGATTACGTTCTTCCTGAAAATGCTAAATTTGAGAGAGAGATAAAACACAGAACCAGAGACATATAGACAGACATATAAGCAGACAGATATCACAGAGATACATAGAGACACATACATAGGCACACAGAGAATAACAGTCAACACCCTACCTGGTTGATTACGTTCTTCCTGAGAATGCTACATTTGAGAGAGAGATCAAACACAGAACCAGAGACATTATAAAATAATTTGGTAAATCTCAGTGGCCCCGTCCGTCGCCCCTGCCCCGCCCGCCCCGCCCGCCCGCCGTTCACCCACCGTCCCAGAAGCGGCGCACGTCGAACATGGTCACCACCTCCCTCTTCTCGAGCTTGTTGGGCAACGGCGGCGGTACCGGCGGGGGCGGCGGCGCGCAAGGCCCGTCCCAGAAGACGCGGCCACGGCACACCGCTGGGCCTGCAGGCCGCGGCGCGGGTCCAGGCGCAGCAGGAGGCCCCGGCGGGCGTGCCAGACGGCCGCGCTCGCAAAGTCCTCGTGGAGGGGACGCGCCAGCGAGCGGACGCGTGCCGTCGGCGGAACGCCAGCAGCTGCAGCGGGGCGACGGCGGTGGGGATGGAGCGCGGCGTGGTTGTGGCGGTGGTTGTGGTTGTCGTGGTGGTGGTGAATGTGCTGGTGGTTGTGGTGGTTGTGGTGGTTGTGATGATGAGGAGTATGGTCGTGGTGGTTCTGGTGGTGGTGAACGTGGTAGTGAAAGTGGTAATGATGATGATGTGGTGGTAGTAGTAGTGGTGATGATGATGATGAGTGCGGTGGTGGTGGTTGTGATGATGATGAGTGTGGTGGTGGTTGTGATGATGAATGTGGTCTTGGTGGTGGTGGTAGTGGCTGTGATGATGAGTTTGGTGGTTGTGGTGATGAGTATGGTCTTGGTGGTAGTGGCTGTGATGATGAGTGTGGTGGTGGTGGTGGTAGTTGTGATGATGAGTGTGGTGGTTGTTGTGATGATGAGTGTGGTGGTGGAGTGGTGATGATGAGTGTGGTGGTTGTGGTGATGAGTATGGTCTTGGTGGTGGTGTAGTGGTTGTGATTGTGGTGGTGGTTGTGATGATGAGTATGGTCTTGGTGGTGGTGGTAGTGGCTGTGATGATTNTGGTGGTGGTGTGGTTGTGGTGATGAGTATGGTCTTGGTGGTGGTGGTAGTGGTGATGATGAGTGTGGTGGTGGTGGTGATGATGATGATGAGTGTGGTGGTGGTAGTGGTTGTGATGATGATGATGAGTATGGTCTTGGTGGTGGTGGTAGTGGTGATGATGATGAGTATGGTCTTGGTGGTGGTGGTAGTGATGAACGTGGCAGTGCTAGTGACAGCGGTGATGATGATGATGGTGATGTTAATAGTTGTGATGGTGTTTGCGATTGTGGTTGCATCGTTGACGGTGGCGCTGGTAACTGCAGTTGTGATGATGATGGCGGCGGTGGTGGTGGTGTTGGTAGTATTGGCCGTGGTGATGATGATGATGAGGGTGGCCATGGGACTGGTAACAGAAGTCCTGATAACGATGGCGTCGTTGATAGTAACAATCGTGGTGATGATGACGACGACGACGATGATGATGACGATGATTGTAGTGGTAGCAGTAGTAATGATGATGGTGCTGGTACCAGTAGTAATGATGATGATGATGACGATGGCGGCGGTGGCGGTGGTGGTGGTGGTTGTGATGCCGACTGTAGCAACACCAGTTGTACCGATTGTGGTCGCGGCGCTTGTGATTGCAACGATGGCAATGGCGAAGATGACGATGACAATGATGATGGTGGGGGCGGGAGTTGCAATGCCCGCGGTTGTTGTGGTTGTGGTTGCAAAGAGGACCGCGGTAGTGCGAGCGATAGTGGCTGTGGTGACGATGATGACGGTGGTGGTGGTGGTGATGATGACCACGATGATCGTGGTGGTAGTGATTGTGATGACGATATTGACAATGATAAAGCTGACGATTGTGGTGGTGGTGGTGTCAGTGATCGTGATGATGATATCGACATTGACTGTGGCGATTGTGTTGATGCTGATGATCGTGGTGGTGGTGGTGGTGATTGTGATGATGGTATTGATGCTGCTGCTGATGATCGTGGTGGTAGTGTTGATGCTGCTGCTGCTGATGATGCTGATGATCGTGGTGGTGGTGGTGATTGTGATGGTATTGATGCTGCTGATGATCGTGGTGGTAGTGTTGATGCTGTTGCTGCTGCTGCTGCTGCTGATCGTGGCGATGGATGTGGCCGTGGTGGCGATGATGGTGGTGGTGGCGGTGATTGGTGGCGAGCCGAGTGCTGGAGCCGGGGTGTCGGTTGGGAGAGGGAGCGATGCGGTATCCATGGGGGTTGGAGACCCGGACCCGTTTCACCACCAAACCCCGGTAACGGAACGTCACCTCCAGTTCTGGGGACCGGAGGAACAGCGGGCAACAGCGGGGAACAGCCGTGGAACAGCGGGGGAACAATGGGGGAACAACGGGGAACAACGGGGGAACAGCGGGGAACAGCGGGGAACAGCCGCGGAACAGCGGGGAACAATGGGGAACACGGGGGAACAATGGGGGAACAACGGGGAACAACGGGGGAACAGGGGGAACAGCGCGGAACACGGGGGAACAATGGGGGAACAGCGGGGAACAATGGGGAACAACAGGGGAACAACGGGGGAACAATGGGGAACAATGGGGAACAGCGGGGGAACAATGGGGAACCACAGGGGAACAACGGGGAACAATGGGGAACAACGGGGGAACAACGGGGGAACAACAGGGAACAGCGGGGGAACAATGGGGGAACAGCGGGGGAACAATGGGGGAACAACAGGGGAACAACGGGGGAACAATGGGGAACAATGGGGGAACAGCGGGGAACAATGGGGGAACCACAGGGGAACAACGGGGAACAATGGGGGAACAACGGGGGAACAACGGGGAACAACGGGGAACAATGGGGAACAGCGGGGAACAATGGGGGAACAACAGGGGAACAATGGGGGAACAACAGGGGAACAACGGGGAACAGCGGGAAACAGCCGCGGAACAGCGGGGGAACAATGGGGGAACAGCGGGGAACAAGGGGAACAGCGGGGAACAAGGGGGAACAACAGGGAACAATGGGGGAACAAANGGGAACAATGGGGAACAGCGGGGGAACAATGGGGGAACCACAGGGGAACAACGGGGGAACAATGGGGAACAACGGGGAACAATGGGGGAACAACAGGGGAACAACGGGGGAACAATGGGGGAACATCAGGGGAACAATGGGGGAACAGCGCGGAACAGCGGGGAACAATGGGGGAACAACAGGGGAACAGCGGTACGAACGGTTTAACAATGGGGAACAACGGGGAGAGAAAGACGCAGTTGGAAACATTTAGGCTGGCCTGCCTATGATCCATTCTGGGTTTAACCAGGCTGGATTACGTGAGGAGCTCACAAATCCTTGAAAGATCTGGGCAAAGTCTCATCGGTGAGCTCCTCCGGCAGGCAAGGCTGCGGTGGCTGGGTCATGTAGCCCGCATGCCCAGCCACCGCATGCCTAAACAGCTTTGTTCGGCCGGATCGAGGGGGCTAAACGGGCGCGGCACGGGCTGGAGTAGAGATGGAGTGATGTAGTACAGGAGGACGCGGAGCTGAGTGGACTTGCCGATGACCGGTACCAGCGGTGTCAAGATCGGCCTCAGTGGAGGAGGCTCGTGAAGGACGCTACTGGGCAGTTGGAGGCAGTCGCCCTCCAACAACAACGGAGGGCGGAGGAGCGACGCTCACAACAACGAGCGGAGCGCCGGGTGGCTAAATCACAGCAAGTTGGTACAGTAGGGGGCAAAGGTGGTGCATCAGCCAGTCATCTCGGTCATCTCGGTCAGTCGACCAGTGGCACCTGGGTCTGCCCCGTGACCTCCTGCCAGCGGGCTTTCGACACTTCACGTGGCCTCAAGGTGCACTTGGCCTGGCACAAGCATCGTGGTGACGTCACCGCCACTTAGTGGCGAATGGCGGTTGTTGTTGTTGTTGTGTGCGTGTGTGTGCGCGTGTGTGTGTGTGTGCGTGTGTGTGTGTGCGTGTGTGTGTATGTGCGCGTGTGTGTGCGCGTGTGTGTGCGCCTGTGTATGTGTGCGTGTATGCATCGCTGAGCAAACGTCGATGTTTGTGGTAGGTGAACCAACTCAAGTTACCGGATCGGAGCAGAGCTCTCCACTCATCTTGGTTCATGAACGAGATGGCCTGCCCCAGCAGGACAGAGGACACTGCCAACACAGTCAGACGGACAACATCACTGACATTGTCGCCATCTTCGACATCATCGCCACCATCTTCATCATCATCGCCACCATCTACATCATCTCCATTATCGTCACCATTGCCAGACCATCTACATCATCTCCATCATCATCATCATCGCCACCATCTACATAATCTCCATCAACTCCACCATCTACATCATCTCCATCATCATCATCATCGCCACCATCTACATAATCTCCATCATCATCGCCACCATCTACATCATCTCCATCATCATCATCATCGCCACCATTTACATAATCTCCATCATCATCATCGCCACCATCTACATCATCTCCATCATCATCGCCACCATCTACATCATCTCCATCATCATCATCGCCACCATCTACATCATCTCCATCATCATCATCATCGCCACCATCTACATCAACTTCATCATCATCATCATCGCCACCATCTACATAATCTCCATCATCATCGCCACCATCTACATCATCTCCATCATCATCATCGCCACCATCTACATCATCTCCATCATCATCATCATCGCCACCATCTACATCATCTCNATCATCATCATCGCCACCATCTACATCATCTCCATCATCATCATCATCGCCACCATCTACATCATCTCCATCATCATCATTGCCACCATCTACATCATCTCNATCATCATCATCATCGCCACCATCTACATCATCTCCATTATCGCCACCATCTCCACACCATCTACATCATCTCCATCATCATCGCCACCATCTACATCATCTCCATCATCATCGCCACCATCTACATCATCTCCATAATCGCCACCATCACCACACCATCTACATCATCTCCATCATCATCATCACACCATCGCCATCACCGCGATACGAGCCGATTTCATGGCCCCTACCATCAGTTGCGTGCACCCCCTCTTGGGAGAGAGCTCCGGAAAACTTCACCTGCACGGTCGCCACGCCGCAGGCTGAACCCCTCCACCCTTATCCCCCCGCTCCCCTCCCCCGCAAGTAGGATATTATTTTTTTGTCTATTTGTATGTCTATGGAGATTTCATGTAGTGGACAAACTTAAAACACTAAAGAAATAACACATTCCTCCTGCGGAGGGAGCTGGTAGGAACGTTGGGTTGCTCGGTCAATGGCCAGGGTCAACGGCGGTGTGGTGTATTCCGCAAATATGGCCGACTGTGGGGGCGGGCACAAGCCGGCGTGAGTAGGTGAAACGTTGCGTTTTATAAGGGCACCACGGGGTGGCCAGCCCCTCCCCACCCAGCCCACCCTCCCACCCCCACCCAGCCCCACCCAGCCCCACCCTCCCCACCCAGCCTCTACCCACCGACCCCTCCCACCCAGCCCACCCTCCCACCCTCACCTCCCCACCCAACCCCTCCCTCCCACCCAGCCCCTCCCTGCATGACGGACGGACACAATAATCCCTGTGGGCTGGTGTAACCAGGAGGTTCCTACCAGTATAACATCAAACATAATGTCAAACAAGAACGTGCAAAAATAATCTATCTTCTTGGTTCTTGGTAAGTCTAGGGGAAGTAATAAAAAATAAAAATAAACATAATAAAACAATTCCACGACGTTTCGGCCACAACGCAAAGCCTCAATCATCGCGAGGTAGTTAACATCTCCTAGCCACCGTGATATGATGAGAGAAGGACACGCAAACTCTACACAGAGCAGGCGTCAGTCGGGGCCTGACCTCCGCACACCAGGCAAGGTAGTTGACATTCTGGCGCACCTTATGATGCAGGGTGCAATGATGATGACGACGACGACGATGATGACGAAGTTGATGATGACTATTGATGACGACGATGATGACGTGATGAACGATGATGACTGATGACAAGTTGATGATGACGATGATGACGACGACGATGATGGAAGTGATGAGACTATGATGATGACGTGATGACGACATGATGACGACGATGATGACGACGATGATGACGAGATGATGCGACGTGATGACGACGATGACTATGATGATGAACGAGTGACGAGATGATGAATGATGATGACGATGATGACGACGAGATGACACGATGTGACGACATGGACAGAGAGACATGATACAGATGATGATGATGATGACATGATGACGATGATGATGACATGATGATGATGACGACGATGATGACGACTGATGACGACGATGATGATGATGAGAGAGACACGATGATGACGACAGATAATGACNACGATGATGCGATGAACGACGATGACACGAGATGACGATGATGACGATGTGACGATGATGATGACAGTGATGACAATGATGACGACGATGACAATGATGATGATGACGACGATGATGACGATGATGATGACGACGATGATGATGACGATGATGACGACGATGATGACGATGACGACGATGATGAACGATGTACTATGATGATGATATGATGACGATGATGATGACGATGATGATGACGACGATGATGACGACGATGATGATGACGATGATGACTGATGATGACGACGATGATGACGACGATGATGATGATGATGACGACGATGATGACGATGATGACGATGATGATGACGACGATGATGACGATAACGATGACATGATGATGACGATGATGATNACGACGATGATGACGACGATGATGACGACGATGATGACGATGATGATGACGACGATGATGACGATGATGATGACGATGACGATGATGACGACGATGATGACGACGATGACGACGATGATGACGACGATGACTATGATGATGATGACGATGATGACGATGATGATGACGATGATGATGATGACGACAATGACGACGATGATGACGACGATGATGACGATGATGATGACGACGATGATGACGACGATGATGATGATGATGACGACGATGATGACGATGACGATGATGATGACGACGATGATGACGACGATGATGACGACGATGATGACGACGATGACTATGATGACGATGACGACGATGACTATGATGACTATGATGATGACGACGTTGATGACGACGTTGATGATGACGACGATGATGACGACGACGATGACGACGATGACAATGATGACTGATGATCACGACGACGATGACGACGACGACTATGATGATGATAATGACGACAATGACGATGATGACGACGACGACGACGACGATGACAACGACTCACCGGCCAGGGGGAGGGCAGGCGACTCATGTGTGATGTGAAGTAATCAAATCCCGGGGAAGAGGAAAGCGAAGAGGACGACTCGTAGCAGCAGGAGGTGTTGGTGCTGGTGGACGCAGCGTCGGAGCTCGTCTCGAACTGCACTCGCACAAACACCCACAGCACCCCGCTCACACCCACAGAGACACCCACAGAGACCCACAGAGACACCACAGAGACCATATAGAGACCCATATAGAGACCCATACTCACAGAGACCCATACTCACAGAGACCCACACTCCCGCTCACACTCACAAAGAGACCCACAGAGACCCACAGAGACCCATACCCACAGAGACCCACAGAGACACTCACAGAGACCACAGCACTCCCACTCATACTCACAGAGACTCACAGAGACACCCACAGAGACACCACAGAGACCACAGAGACACCCACAGAGACCCATATAGAGACCCATACTCACAGAGACCCATACTCACAGAGACCCATACTCACAGAGACCCATACAGAGATCCACAGAGACCCATACTCAGAGACCCACAAAGACCCATACTCCTAGAGACTCACAGAGACCCACAGAGACCCATACTAAGAGACCCACAGAGACCCATACTAAAACTAAACTAGTTTTATTGTACCAAGTAAGGCCCAGTGAGTTGCACAGCTCTGTTTTAGAATAGCTAAACAGCCATGGTGACGAGATGTTAGCTACCTCGCTTGGAATACAGGAGGTCGTGGGTTTTGATCCGCCCCCGACGCCTGCTGTATATTTAGAGTTTCCGTGTCTCTCCCTCCACATTTAGAATCAACGTCACGCGTCCAGAGTGTTTGGCTCCTGCTATAATTCTCACGTGATGATGGTGACAATCCAATTCGTTGAGCTATCATTTGAAAAAAGACCGTCACTTAGTGGTAAAATAAAAAGTTGTTTTGTTTAATCATTTAAAAACAAGCTTATCCAATGCCTCCTTAGCAGAGGTCCAACCGGGTACCCGATACCTGTACCCTACCGATACCCGGCTACCCGTACCCGGCCGGGTACGGGTACCCGTTTGCGACCCTGGTGCGGCCGTGAGTCACCGGTGAGTCACCGTTTGTCACTCATTTCCCAACGTCTTGTCTCTTCTCAAATTCAAGTTCCTAGAATCAACCCACCCACGCCTGCAACATGGCTTCATCCCAGAGGTCGCAATCGGGTACCCGATACCCGTACCCTACCCGATACCCGGCCGGGTACGGGTAGCCGGGTATCGGGTAGGGTACGGGTACCCGTTTACGACCCTGGTGCGGCCGGGTTCGGTAAGAAATCAAAACCCGTTTGCGACGTCTGCTCCTTAGCTAGGAGGGGTGGAGATGTGAAGGCGGCACATTCCCCGCTCGTTTAGTAGGTTGCGTTTCCATTGTGTCAGAATCTGAGTATTTATTGATCCTGGAGTAATCCAATGAGCTGCAAGCTTATCGTAAAAACAAAAATAGCCGATCGTTTTCGCGTCCCATCCCCTAGCCGCCGCTCCTCGATTCGTCTCGACCAAAACCACGAGACCCAGATTGCCGGTTGAGATGACTGGCGATGCACCACCTGTGCCCCCTACTGTGCCAACTCGCTGTGCTTTAGCGCTCGCTCGTTGTTGCGAGCGTCGCTTCTCCGCCCTCCGTTGTTGTTGGAGGGCGACTGCCTCCAATTGCCCAGCAGCGTCCTTCACGAGCCTCCTCCACAGAGGCCGATCTTGACACCGCTGGTACCGGTCATCGGCAAGTCCACTCAGCTCCACGTCCTCCCGTACCACATCACTCCATCTCTTCTCAAGCCCGTGCCGCGCCGTTTAGCCCCTCGATCCGGCCAAACAAAAGCATAATTCTAGATTTGAAGCTTTCGTGACTGCAAGGATTCATATTCTTAGGTTTTTTCGGTAAAGTCACGTAGGTAAAAAAAGTTAAAATTAAAATTAATAAAAGTAAAATAAAAATAAAAAATCACGACGTTTCGGAGGCAACACAAGCTTCCGTCTTCAGGTGGAACCGTCACAGCACGATGCTGTATCAAGTATCCTCTTACTTGATACAGCTATCGTGCTGTGACGGTTCCACCTGAAGACGGAAGCTTGTGTTGCCTCCGAAACGTCGTGATTTTTATTTTATTTTCATTTACTTTTATAAATTTTAATAAAAAATTTTACCTACGTGACTTTACCGAAAAAACCTAAGAATACGAACAAAAGCTGTTAATTTCTAGACTTGAAGCTTTCGCGACTGCAAGGATTCATATTCTTAGGTTTTTTCGGTAAAGTCACGTGGGTAAAACATAAAAATTAATAAAAGTAAAATAAAAATAAAAAAGCTGTTCAGGCACGCGGTGGCTGGGCATGCGGTCTACATGACCCAGCCAACGCAGCGGGTGTCAGGGACTCCGAAAGCACGAAGAACAACCCAGAGCCCGGGCCTACACACACCCACCTTGATCTCCAGAGCAGGGCCTTCAGGCTTGACCCCGGCCTGCGTCTCGTAGAAGGCGTGCCCCTCGTAGTCGTGGTCCATTCGCCTGCGTTTCTCTGCGGCGGCGAGAAACGCAACGACAAAGGGCAGAGGTTACGATCACCCCCCGCTCTCTGTGGTGTTGGGTGGTGTTGGGTGGTGTGTGAGGTGGTGTGACTGAGTGGATCGAGGGAGGACCCGCCACCACGTAGTTAAGTCGCCGATCTTTGGCTGCGAGCGGGAATCGAACTCGGGGTTGCCGAGTCTGCAGCGCTCCACTACCGCTCCTCATAACCATCACCACAGTCATCACCACAGTCACCACTCTCACCGTACCCACCACCTATACCACATTCACCACCACCACACTCACCACTACTCACCACTCTTACCACCGTTACCACATCCACCACTCTCACCACACTCACCACACTCATCACCACACCCACCACCTCACCACACTCACCACCATCATCACCACACTCACCAATTCCAATACCCGGCACTTGACACTAAGTGACGGTGGCGACACCACAGCGCCCGTGCTAGGCGAGGTGCACTTTGAGGTGCACCTCCACTTGCACCACCATTACCGCCACCACACTCACCACTCTCACCACCACCACACCCACCGCCACTCACAACACCATCATCACTCTCTTCACCACCACCACCACACCCACCACACCCACCGCCACTCACCAACACCATCATCACTCTCTTCACCACCACCACCACACCCACCACACCCACCGCCACTCACCAACACCATCACCACTCTCAACACCACCACCACACTCATCACCACACTCGCCACTCTCACCACCACCACCACCACACCACCACCGCACTCACCAACACCACCACACTCTCACCACCGTCACACACTCACCACTCTCACCACCACCACACCCACCACCACCACACCCACCACCGCCACTCACCAACACCATCACCACTCTTACCACCGCCACCACACTCATCACCACACTCACCGCACTCACCACTCTCACCACCACACTCACCACTCTCACCACCACTCTCACCACCACCACCACACCACGACCACCGCACTCACCACTACCCACCACCGCACTCACTCTTTCCTCGTCCTCCTCCTCCGTCGGCGCCGGTGCTGCCCGAGGAGCTTCCGGTGTCTTCCGGCAGCACGCGGTAGACCTTGTAGGGCTCAGGGATGTCGAGCTGGCTGCGATGGGAGACCTCCTGGAAGTCGGTGCTCTTGTTGAGGGCGCATCGCAGACGCGTCTTCATGGCAGACGGCTCCGCCTGCTCCTTGATGCTGAACTTGCCCCGGTTCTGGGCCCATGCCTAGGCCGGTGGCGGCGGTGGTGGCGGTAAACCGTCGTCATCGGCAAGAACGCACGCCGATGGGAGAAGCGGCGACGGCAAACGGCGACAAACGGACGCGAACGTCAACAACAAAAAGTCAACGGCAAAAAGTCAACGGCAACAACAAAAAGTCAACAACAAAAAGTCAACAACAAAAAGTCAACGTCAACAACAAAAAGTCAACAACAAAAAGTCAACGTCAACAACAAAAGTCAACGTCAACAACAAAAAGTCAACAACAAAAAGTCAACAACAAAAAGTCAACAACAAAAAGTCAACGTCAACAACAAAAAGTCAACAACAAAAAGTCAACGTCAACAACAAAAAGTCCACGTCGACCATTGACGGAAAGCATCGACAAACGGACGCGAACGGCAACAACNAAAAGTCAACGCTAACAACAAAAAGTCAACAACAAAAAGTCAACGTCAACAACAAAAAGTCAACGTCGGCAACGGCAAGCGTCGACAACGGCGAACGGCAACAACAAAAAGTCAACGTCAAAACAAAAAGTCAACGAATCAACAACAAAAGTCAACGTAACAACAAAAAGTCAACGTCAACAACAAAAAGTCAACAACAAAAAGTCAACGTCAACAACAAAAAGTCAACGTCGAGCAATGACGGCAAGCGTCGACAAACGGACGCGAACGGCAACAACAAAAAGTCAACGTCAACAACAAAAAGTCAACAACAAAAAGTCAACGTCAACAACAAAAAGTCAACGTCGAGCAATGACGGCAAGCGTCGACAAACGGACGCGAACGTCAACAACGCGCGCCGATGGCCGACGTCGGCAAACGTCGATGGCAAACCATCACGACAGATGTTGACAAATGAATACAAACCATCAACGACAGGTGTTGACAAATGAATACAAACCATCAACGACAGGTGTTGACAAATGAATACAAACCATCAACGACAGGTGTTGACAAATGAATACAACCATCAACGACAGGTGTTGACAAATGAATACAAACCATCAACGACAGGTGTTGACAAATGAATACAAACCATCAACGACAGGTGTTGACAAATGAATACAAACCATCAGCGACAGGTGTTGACAAATGAATACAAACCATCAGCGACAGGTGTTGACAAATGAATACAAACCATCAACGACAGGTGTTGACAAATGAATACAAACCATCAACGACAGGTGTTGACAAATGAATACAAACCATCAGCGACAGGTGTTGACAAATGAATACAAACCATCAGCGACAGGTGTTGACAAATGAATACAAACCATCAACGACAGGTGTTGACAAATGAATACAAACCATCAACGACAGGTGTTGACAAATGAATACAAACCATCAGCGACAGGTGTTGACAAATGAATACAAACCATCAACGACAGGTGTTGACAAATGAATACAAACCATCAACGACAGGTGTTGACAAATGAATACAAACCATCAACGACAGGTGTTGACAAATGAATACAAACCATCAACGACAGGTGTTGACAAATGAATACAAACCATCAACGACAGGTGTTGACAAATGAATACAAACCATCAACGACAGGTGTTGACAAATGAATACAAACCATCAACGACAGGTGTTGACAAATGAATACAAACCATCAACGACAGGTGTTGACAAATGAATACAAACCATCAACGACAGATGTTGACAAATGAATACAAACCATCAACGACAGGTGTTGACAAATGAATACAAACCATCAACGACAGGTGTTGACAAATGAATACAAACCATCAACGACAGGTGTTGACAAATGAATACAAACCATCAACGACAGGTGTTGACAAATGAATACAAACATCAACGACAGATGTTGACAAATGAATACAAACCATCAACGACAGGTGTTGACAAATGAATACAAACCATCAACGACAGGTGTTGACAAATGAATACAAACCATCAACGACAGGTGTTGACAAATGAATACAAACCATCAACGACAGGTGTTGACAAATGAATACAAACCATCAACGACAGGTGTTGACAAATGAATACAAACCATCAACGACAGGTGTTGACAAATGAATACAAACCATCAACGACAGTGTTGACAAATGAATACAAACCATCAACGACAGGTGTTGACAAATGAATACAAACCATCAACGACAGGTGTTGACAAATGAATACAAACCATCAACGACAGGTGTTGACAAATGAATACAAACCATCAACGACAGGTGTTGACAAATGAATACAAACCATCAACGACAGGTGTTGACAAATGAATACAAACCATCAACGACAGGTGTTGACAAATGAATACAAACCATCAACGACAGGTGTTGACAAATGAATACAAACCATCAACGACAGGTGTTGACAAATGAATACAAACCATCAGCGACAGGTGTTGACAAATGAATACAAACCATCAACGACAGGTGTTGACAAATGAATACAAACCATCAACGACAGGTGTTGACAAATGAATACAAACCATCAGCGACAGGTGTTGACAAATGAATACAAACCATCAACGACAGGTGTTGACAAATGAATACAAACCATCAACGACAGGTGTTGACAAATGAATACAAACCATCAACGACAGGTGTTGACAAATGAATACAAACCATCAACGACAGGTGTTGACAAATGAATACAAACCATCAGCGACAGGTGTTGACAAATGAATACAAACCATCAACGACAGGTGTTGACAAATGAATACAAACCATCAACGACAGGTGTTGACAAATGAATACAAACCATCAGCGACAGGTGTTGACAAATGAATACAAACCATCAACGACAGGTGTTGACAAATGAATACAAACCATCAACGACAGGTGTTGACAAATGAATACAAACCATCAACGACAGGTGTTGACAAATGAATACAAACCATCAACGACAGGTGTTGACAAATGAATACAAACCATCAACGACAGGTGTTGACAAATGAATACAAACCATCAACGACAGGTGTTGACAAATGAATACAAACCATCAACGACAGGTGTTGACAAATGAATACAAACCATCAACGACAGGTGTTGACAAATGAATACAAACCATCAACGACAGGTGTTGACAAATGAATACAAACCATCAACGACAGTGTTGACAAATGAATACAAACCATCAACGACAGGTGTTGACAAATGAATACAAACCATCAACGACAGGTGTTGACAAATGAATACAAACCATCAGCGACAGGTGTTGACAAATGAATACAAACGTCAACGGCGGCAACGGCAAACGTAAACATCGGCTAACGTCAACAGCATCGACGGCAAACATCGATTGAAAATGTTGACAACGAATGCCTACGGCAAACGTCAACAGTGACAGCGGAAAATGTCAACAACCAGGCTGATAGGAGGTGCGGGGAAGGACAACAAACTAAACACAACAACAAGAAATGGGTCTCTGTGTGAGTCTATGGGTCTCTGTGTGAGTCTATGAGTCTCTGTGAGTCTATGGGTCTCTGCGTGAGTCGATGGGTCTCTGTGTGAGTCTATGGGTCTTGTGAGTCTATGGGTCTCTGTGTGAGTCTATGGGTCTCTGTGTGAGTCTATGGTCTCTGTGTGAGTCTATGGGTCTCTGTGTGAGTCTATGGTCTCTGTATGAGTCTATGGTCTCTGTGTGAGTCTATGGGCCTCTGTGTGGTCTGTGGGTCTCTGTGTGAGTCTATGTGTCTCTGTGTGAGTCTACGGTCTCTGTGTGAGTCTACGGTCTCTGTGTGAGTCTATGGTCTTTGTGCGAGTCTATGGGTCTCTGTGTGAGTCTATGGGTCTCGGTGTGAGTCTGTGGGTCTCTGTGTGAGTCTATGAGTCTCTGTGTGAGTCTATGGGTCTCTGTGTGAGTCTATGGGTCTCTGTGTGAGTCTATGAGACAAGTGTGACTATCCATATCAGCATTTCCCAATATACTAATTTCCTCTGTTGATATGAAATTCCTTTGTCAAGGCCCTTCCTCATCTAACCCAGCTTAAATATACGCTGCCAAGCTTGGTGGTGTTCATTCAGACGTGTCTTTCCGACAGCCCTGTTCTCACCTGAGGACGGCTTTGCGTTGTGGCCGAAACGTCGTGATTGCACGAATTTTTATTATTTTATTATTTCCCTTACGTGACTTACCGAGAGAACCAAGAAATAATCCCTGCAGTCACGAAGCTAATCGAAATTTATTTTATATGTTATATTTTTATTATTTTATTATTTCCCTTTCATGACNTTGCCGAAAGAACCAAGAAGATAAATCCCTGCAGTCACGAAAGTTAAATCGAAATTTANTTTATCATGTTTTATTTTTTATTATTTCTCACGACTTTACCGAAAGAACAAGAAGATGTCCTCGTCACGAAAGCTTTAAATGAATTTTATCATGTTTTATTTTCATTATTGTATTATTTCCATTCTACGTGACTTTACCGAAAGACGGATGAATCCCTGCAGTCCGAAAGCTTTAAATAATTTTATCATGTTTTATTTTATTATTGTATTATTTCCATTCTACGTGACTTTACCGAAAGAACCAAGAAGATGAATTTCACGANAGCTTTAAAANCTAGGGTAGGTTTGGGCGTGCGCAGCGAACCCTGAAGATGGCTCCGTGCANCCCCGCGAGTAGTCGTGCTCCGCGTNCTTCCAGGGATGCGGAACGTCCTTGCTGCCTCCAGCAGCCCGGTAGAGGCCGCTCTCGATCTGCTCCAGCAGCAGGCCTCAGGCGAGCCTTGCTGTGCGTGACGTCTGCGGCGGCAGCAGGAGCAGCAGCAGGAGGAGGAGCAGGAGAAGCAGGAGGNGTAGTAGCAGCAGCAGCAGTAGCAGCAGTAGCAGTAGGAGCAGCAGAGTAGTAGCAGTAGGNAGCAGCAGCAGCAGGAGGAGTAGTAGCAGTAGGAGCAGCAGCAGCAGCAGGAGCAGCAGCAAGAGCAGCAGCAGCAACAGGAGCATCAGCAGCAGTAGCAGTCGTAGCAGCAGCAGCAGCAGTAGCAGCAGTAGCAGCAGCAACAACAGCAGCAGCAGCAACAGCAGCAGTAGTAGCAGAAGCAGCAGCAANCAGGAGCATCAGCAGCAGTAGCAGTCGTAGTAGCAGCAGCAGCAGTAGCAGCAGCAACAGCAGCAGTAGTAGCAGAAGCAGCAGCAACAGTAGCATCAGCAGCAGCAGCATCAGCAGCAGCAGCAACAGCAGCAGCAGTAGCAGCAGGAGGTGGAGGCAAAGGTGGAATATCATCGTTATCCACGGAGCGGCCTGCGTCGTCAAGAAAATGAAACGACTAAGACCATTTTTGTTTTACTTTACCGGGTAAGGACCCCCACCCCCTCTCATTCAGAAGCGCCCTCTCCATCACAGATGATGGCATGCCAACGAAAGTGACGGATCATCATCGAACGTGCGAAAATTTAGAGCAGCCAAATTGCAAGACTGGAAACGCGTTGATGCCGATTTCGAATGCGGAGGGGGGAGACCGGAGNAAAATCCGAGCGACTACGGGGAGAGAGAGACACGCAAACTCCAAAGAAACTGAGATACATTTCACATAATGAGCAACTTCATAAACACACTAACACTATACACCTCACTATACACTACTATACACTACTATACACTACACTACACACTACACTATACACTACACTATACACTACTATACACTACACTACACACTACACACTGCACTATACACTACTATACACTACACTACACACTACACTACACACTACACTACACACTACACTATACACTACTATACACTACACTACTATACACTACACTACTATATACTACACTATACACTACACTACTATACACTACACTATACACTGCACTACTATACACACTACACTACTACACACTACACTATACTACTATACACACTACACTACTATACACTACACTATAAACTACTATACACTACACTACTATACACTATACTATACACTACTATACACTACTATACACTACACTATACACTACACTACTATACACTAAACCAGGGGTCTGCAACCTTTAAGACATAAAGAGCCACTTGGACCCGTTTCCGAAGGAAAAAATAAACTGGGAGCCGCAAAACCATTGCGACATTTAAAACAAATATAACACTGCATATATTGTTTCTTACCTTAATGCTATATACAGGATCGTGCAGTCAGCTGTCAATCTGAATAAAAAAATGACTTTTTCACTTAACAATGTAAAATATATTTTTGCAAATTAATAGCTAAATTACCTGGTTAATGGATTTTTGCTCCTGAACCTCTGCACAGTGTCTGCACATCAGGGCTGTAAGACGTCACCTTCATTTTCACACAGGCTTGCAAGCTGGCGTGATCGATGTTTGTTTTTAATATAGTTCATGTTGGAGAAGACCTGCTCACATACATATGTGGAGCCGAAGATCGACAGGACTCCAAATGCATACTTTTCATGTTTATATAAGTGTTGGGGATGGCATTCCATGTTTCGAATAAAGTTTGTCCTGTTTGGGAAGGTTTTCAATATCACTCCATTTATGATTCTGAGCCAGAATGGCCTTCTGACGGGCAACATCCTCAAGAGTAGCGGTCAAGCATTTGAACTTGGACACCCATATATCTTTGTCGGCTATATCGGCCAGTTCCATCTCAAGATCAGGTTGACTTACACCTGCAAATGCAGTCATATTCAATAGGGATGGATCGATCGCCAGGGGAGTGACAGGGAAGGATAATGTCGTTTTTCCTCTCTGAACTCACAGAATCGTTTCCCAAACGAACTTTGCATTGCAGTGATTGCAGACTTGAAATATTCCAAATTTATCGTATCATGACTTTGTTTGAACTCTCTCAAAGAGGGAAAGTGAGACAGTGTACCTCTCTGTAAATCTTTGACAAACACTGTCAACTTGCGCTCGAATGCCAAAACCTCCTCCAGCATGTGCAGGGCTGTGCCTCCTTTCCTCTGAAGGGTTGTATTTAGCGTGTTTAGATGTGCTGTCATGTCTACCAGGTGTCACAGTGCGCCTCCTCCCCTCGCTAGCATCCGCCCCGGAGCCGCGGTCAAGGTTCAAAAGAGCCGCATGCGGCTCCGGAGCCGCAGGTTGCCGACCCCTGCACTAAACTATACACTACACTACTATACACTACACTACTACACTATACACTACACTACTATACTATACACTACACTACTATATACTACACTACTATACACTACACTATACACTACACTATACACTACACTACGCACTAGTGCTGGCCACGTTCTGTTTACGTGACAACCCCTTACTAGTTGTCTGTGTCGTGGTGGCGGTTTAACAACACATTATATATTTACGCGATCAACCCAACAAAACCTCTATTATGGATGTTTCAAGTTTGTTTACTCTACGAAATTGGCATCAACATACAAATAGACAAAAACAAATATATCCTAATTGCGGGGTAGGAGGGGGATCAGGGGAGTTGAGTTGAGACTGCGATGACTGGCAGATGGCACCACGCGTGTGCCCCACGACCACCACCACCAACTCCACCACCACAACTGCCGCACGGCAAAGTTGTTGTGGTAGTCAAAGCCTCACGAAAACACATTGTCCTGTGGAGGGAGCTGGTAGGAACGTTGGGTTGCTCGGTCAATGGCCAGGATCAACGGCGGCGTGGTGTATTCCGCAAATATGCCCGACTGTGAGGGCGGGCACAAGCCGGCGTGAGTAGGTTAAACGTTGAGTTTTATAAGGGCACCACGGGTGACCAGCCCTCCCACCCAGCCCCACCCTCCCACCCCCACCCAGCCCCACCCTCCCACCCAGCCCTCCCACCCTCTCCACCCAGCCCTCCCCTCCCCACCCAGCCCTCCCACTCAGCCCTCCCACCCTCCCCTCCCACCCAGCCCACCCTCCCCACCCAGCCCTCCTTCCCCACCCAGCCCCTCCCACCCTCCCACCCAACCCTCCCCACCCAGCCCCACCCTCCCCACCCAGCCCCTCCTTCCCACCCAGCCCCTCCCCACCCTCCCCACCCAGCCCTCCCTCCCCTCCCACCCCCTCCCTGCACGACGGACGGACACAATAATCCCCCGTGGGCTGGTGTAACCAGGAGGTTCCTGCCAGTATTCAACGAAAGCAAATCTCGAGCCGCCGTCGGCAGTCGGATCGGAGCCGGTCGTGCCGCCGGGTTTTGTGTTTTTTAAATCCTTTATATTAAGTTCGCTTGCTTGCTTAGGACCGTGCAAATCTTTCGGTCGTTTTTTAACCCACTTCCCGTGATCCAATCGAGCTGACATTTTCCACACAGACTCGTTGCGCGTGACAATTAATGTTCGTGAAAATATTTTTCCAAAATGTTACACTTATTAGGACAAAAATATTATATTTAATTACCAATTGCTTAATGGTGCAATGCAATCATCTGATCCATAGGTGGAGCCATCTCAAGCCAGAGGACGAGAGGCCGCCACGCATATAAAGGATTTATAGTGAAAACTTTGTTTTTACGGGTTATACTTGTTTATATTTTGGTGGCTTCTCTGAGCCCAGGTGGAATGTTGCGAGCGGAGCGCCTGCCAAGGGTGCAGCCCTGCAAGTGCCGACTTCGTCGCACTGCTATCAGAGGCNGGGGGGGGGCCTTGGCTCTCAGTCTCTCACTTCACCACCCCCCAAAAAAAGACAAAGATTCCCCTACCACCCGTATAGCCTTCACAGACTGTTGGGGCAAGTGCTGTTAGCGAGCAGCAGCAGCTATGAAGGCCGGCACGGCAACACGGGGGGTGTGGGGTAACCAGCACCACGCCGGCCGCCTTTGTCTCCCCGCCCAGTGGCGATGTTTACTACCCACACCGCACCAAGGACTCATTTGAGTACCTGGTGCGGTGTGTAGTGACTNGGGGGGGGGGTCGGTGGGACGGTGGGAGGGGTGAGTGGGGGGTGGGGGAGGGTCGTGAGACTGGGGGGGGGGGGTGAGTGGGGGTGGAGTTACACGCTTTCTATGAACTCACTCTGTCTGCTGTTGTTTCCTCAAATATTGTAACTCAATTTTAACCCACTTCCCAATATGATATCGACTGCAAACTTGGTATACTTATGCCATACTGTTGACAATACCATATTCTATCATTAAAATGTATTTAAATATTTTTTATCGATCTTTTTTATATGTTATGTTTCATCTTGGGTCTAATTGTCCACGCTCAACTGACGTTGGCTGTAAATCACCAGTTCCTTACGTGATAGCAAGCTTCGATTTAAAGCTTTCGTGACTGCAGGGATTCATCTTCTTGGTTCTCTCGGTAAAGTCACGTAGAATGGAAATAATAAAATAAAACATAATTAAATAATTCTCACGACGTTTCGGCCACAACGCAAGCAGCCGTCCTCAGGTGAAGAACAGGTCTGTCGGAAAGACAGTGTCAGACCTGTTCTTCACCTGAGGACGGCTGCTTGCGTTGTGGCCGAAACGTCCTGAGAATTATTTTATTATGTTTATTTTTATTATTTTATTATTTCCATTCTACGTGACTTTACCGAAAGAACCAAGAAGGTTATAGCAAGCCTCGGGGCCACTTCCTGGGTCGTGGAGTTCTGCCATTACTAGTACGGTACATTTAATTAAAGCGTGTTTTGTTTAAAGTATTTTTAAATATTACTTATTTTGTGTGCGTTGTTATTTGCTGCTGGAACTTTCTGACCCGTGCCCCCTTTCGCTGGACCATCTGCGAAAGAGAGCGCTTTATAGCTCCTCGGATTTCCTAAATAAATATTCTGATTCTGGAACGGGCACAAGTCCAGTCCCTTGTACCCCCGGGAGACGGATCGATTTATTTCGGGGCGATCCTTTTATTGAAACCCCACTAAAATAAACCGTTCACTTTTTTGTTTATTTCACCAGCTAGGGCCCACTAAGCTTTTGGCTACTTCTTTTTCAGAAACAACAAACACCGTTCACCACCTTAGTGGTGGGGACACGGCACTTGTGCCAGGCTAGGTGCACTTTGAGGCCACGTGGAGTGTCGAAGGCTGGCACGTCACGGCAGACCCGGTGTTGACTGACTGACTAGATCACCTGTGCCCCACTGTGCCAACTCGCTGTGTTTTATCTCCGCTCGTTGTTGTGAGCGTCGCTCCTCTGCCCTCGCTGGAGGGCGACTGCCTCCAACTGCCCAGCAGCGTCCTTCACGAGCCTCCTCCTCCACAGAGGGCGACCTTTACACCGCTGATACCGATTATCAGCAAGTCCACTCAGCTCCACGTCCTCCTGCACCTCATAGGTCGTTCCCTCTCTAGCCCATACTGTGCCCGTTTAGCCCCCTTTATCCGGCCAAACAGAAGATGCTTGGGCATGCGGTGGCAGGGCACCCCTGGATATACACAAACCAGAATGCATCCACACACTCACCTGTACACACAAACACGAGTGCACCTATACACTCACCTACACACACTCACCTGGACTCACACTCACTTGTACACACACACACTCACCTGTACACACATAAGCGTACACCCACACACTCACCTTTACACACAACACGCGTACACCAATACACTCACCCACACACTCACCTGTACACACACACACCCCACACTCACCTGTACACACACTCACTGTGCACACATACGCGTACACTCACACACTCACCTGTACACACATACACACACACTCACCTGTACTCACACTCACCTGTACACATCACCTGTACACACACTCACCTGTACACACACTCACATGTGCACACACACGCGTACACCACACACTCACCTGTACACACATATGCGTACACCCACACACTCACCTGTACACACTCACCTGTACACACACTCACCTGTACACACACTCACCTGTAACACACACTCACCTGTACACACACTCACGCACACACTCACCTGTACACGCACTCACCTGTACACACACTCACATGTGCACACATACGCGTACAGTCACACACTCACCTGTATCACACTCACCTGTACTCACCTGTAACACACACTCAACTGTACACACACTCACATGTGCACACATACGCGTACACTCACACACTCACCTGTACACACATATGCCTACACCCACACACTCACCTGTACTCACACTCACCTGTACTCACACTCACCTGTACACACACTCACCTGTACACACACTTACCTGTAACACACACTGACCTGTACACACACTCACATGTGCACACATACACGTACACTCACACACTCACCTGTACACACATATGCCTACACACACACTCACCTGTACACACACTCACCTGTACACACACTCACCTGTACACACACACGTGTACAACCCACACATTCGCCTACACATACACACCTGTACGTACACACGCGTGTACAACCCACACATTCGCCTACACACACACCTGTACGTACACACACGTGTACACCCACACACTCGCCAACATTCCACAACAAAGCCAGATCTGCTTGAACCAACAGCTGGCTTAAAGCCCGACGCTCTCGACAAAGGCCATCTCTCTCTCGAAGATGTGGGTCTTAAGTTGGACAGGGGAGGAGGGGGTGGAGGCAATGAGTTACATAACATAACACGAAAGAATGACATAACACCAAGGAAGTTTTGAGCGCCCTTGGGAGAAGTTGTGTGAGTGACGAACGTACGATCGAGTTGGACCGCCTTGCAAGCCAGCGGATATTCACCTTCCCTGCGCCCTGCACCCCATTCGGGGGTTCTCGTAGTCTGAACCCCACGTGAGCGAGTGGGGTTCAGGCGATGTGAGTGAGTGGGGTTGAGGTCACGTGGTGGGGGTTCAGGTCACGTGTTGGGGGTTCAGGTCACGTGAGTGAGTGGAGGTTCAGGTCACGTGGTGGGGGTTCAGGTCACGTGATGGGGGTTCAGGTCACGTGTTTGGGGTTCAGGTCACGTGAGTGAGTGGGGGTTCATGTCACGTGATGGGGGTTCAGGTCACGTGATGGGGGTTCAGGTCACGTGATGGGGGTTCAGGTCACGTGAGTGAGTGGGGGTTCAGGTCACGTGAGTGAGTGGGGGTTCAGGTCACGTGATGGGGTTCAGGTCACGTGATGGGGTTCAGGTCACGTGATGGGGGTTGAGGTCACGTGTTGGGGTTCAGGTCACGTGATGGGGGTTCAGGTCACGTGATGGGGGTTCAGGTCACGTGATGGGGGTTCAGGTCACGTGATGGGGGTTGAGGTCACGTGTTGGGGTTCAGGTCACGTGATGGGGGTTCAGGTCACGTGATGGGGGTTCAGGTCACGTGATGGGGGTTCAGGTCACGTGATGGGGGTTCAGGTCACGTGTTTGGGGTTCAGGTCACGTGATGGGGGTTCAGGTCACGTGATGGGGGTTCAGGTCACGTGTTTGGGGTTCAGGTCACGTGATGGGGGTTCAGGTCACGTGAGTGAGTGGGGTTCAGGTCACGTGATGGGGGTTCAGGTCACGTGATGGGGGTTCAGGTCACGTGATTGGGGTTCAGGTCACGTGATGGGGGTTCAGGTCACGTGATGGGGGTTCAGGTCACGTGATGGGGGTTCAGGTTACGTGATGGGGGTTCAGGTCACGTGATGGGGTTCAGGTCACGTGAGTCAGTCAGTGATGGGGGTTCAGGTTACGTGATGGGGTTCAGGTTACGTGATGGGGGTTCAGGTCACGTGATGGGGGTTCAGGTCACGTGAGTGAGTGGGGGTTCAGGTCACGTGAGTGAGTGGGGGTTCAGGTCACGTGGTGGGGGTACAGGTCACGTGTTGGGGGTTCAGGTCACGTGTTGGGGGTTCAGGTCACGTGAGTGAGTGGGGTTCAGGTCACGTGACGGTTCAGATAATCGTCACTGTGGTGTTGGCCGTGAGCGGGAATCGAACCCGGGTCACCGGGTTCGTAGCGCAGCGTAGCGCTGACCGCTACGCCACCGCTCGCCGCGCATACAACCACACACATATCTATACATACAACAACCGCCATTCGCCACTAAGTGGCGGTGACGTCACCACGACGCTTGTGCCAGGCCATGTGCACCTTGAGGCCACGTGAAGTGTCGAACGCCCGCTGGCAGGAGGTCACGGGCAGACCCAGTTGCCACGGTCGACTGACTGAGATGACCGAGATGACTGGTTGATGCACCACCTGTGCCCCTACTGTACCAACTTGCTGTGCTTTAGCCACCGGCGCTCCCCTCGTTGTTGTGAGCGTTGCTCCTCCGCCCTCCGTTGTTGTTGGAGGGCGACTGCCTCCAACTGCCCAGTAGCGTCCTTCACGAGCCTCCTCCACAGAGGCCGATCTTGACACCGCTGGTACCAGTCATCGGCTAGTCCACTCAGCTCCACGTCCTCCTGTACCACATCACTCCATCTCTTCTCTAGCCCGTGCCGCGCCCGTTTAGCCCCTCGATCCGGCCGAACAAAAGCTGTTTAGGCATGCGGTGGCTGAGCATGCGGGCTACATGACCAGCATACACACCCCCCGATACACACAAACCACATGCCCCTATACACACGGACACTTATATGACAGGGCCCACGCCCATCACTGTATACCGTCACTTCAATTCACTCACTTCCTTCACTACACTCTCACATTCACTTGTTAACACACACACACTCACATTCACTTAACACACACACACTCACATTCACTTAACACACACACACTCACATTCACTTAACACACACACTCACATTCACTTAACACACACACACTCACATTCACTTAACACACACACTCACATTCACTTAACACACACACTCACAGGTACACACACTCACATGTACGCACACAAACAAAGATTTTCCCCCTTACAACCTTAACAGACTGTGGGGAAGTGCTGTGAGCGAGCACCTATGAAGGCCGGAACAGCACACGAGGGGTGGGTGGCAAACACCACGCCCGACCGCCTTTGTCTCCCAGTGGTGATGTTTACACATAGCACCAGGTACTCATTTGAGGCTGAGTCGACCTAGGGGGGAGGCCCAGGACCGGTTCAGATAATCACCGCCGTGAATCGAACCCGGTCACCAGATTCATAGGGTAGTGCTCACACTCACCTGTACACACACTACCTGTACAACCACTCACCTGTACAACACTCACCTGTACACNCACTCACCTGTAACACAAACACGAGTGCACCTCCACACTCACCTCCACAATCACCTACACACTCACCTGTACTCACAACCTGTACAACACTCACACACACCTGTACACTCACCTGTACATCACTGTNCACACAAACACCACATCACTTCACATACATACTCACTCACCTGTACACACCTGCACAACTCACTGCACACAACACGCCTGCACACACACACACACACCTCGNACACACACACACCTGTAACACGTACACACACACCACACACACACAACACATGTAGACACACACGCTGTACACACACACACCTGTACNTCACCTCAACACCTGACACACACACACACTCACCTGTACACTCACCCGTGTACACTCACACTCACCTGTACACACACTCACCTGTGCACTCACCTTATCACACTGACCTTACCACCTCACCTCACCACCCTTATCACACCTCACACTCACCTTACCACACTCACCTTACCACACTCACCTGTACACACTCACCCGTACCACACTCACCCGTACCACACCATCTGTACACACACTCATCTGGACACACACTCACACCTGTACCACACTCACCTGTACACACACTCACACCTGTACTCACACTCACCTGTACACACACTCACCTTTACACACACTCCCCTGTACCACACTCACCTGTTACACAACTCCCACACACACTGACCTGTACACACACTCACCTTACAACACTCACCTGTACTCACACTCACACAGACCTCACTGTAAGCTCTCTAGATTAACAGCTTAAGCCATCCGTACACAAAGACAAAGATCCCCCGTGTAACCTTGCACAGACTACTGGGGCAAGTGCCGTTAGCGAGCGCCTATGAAGGCCGGAACGGCACACGAGGGGGTGGTGGCCAGCACCACGCCCGGCCGCCTTTGTCTCCCAGTGGCGATCTTACACATCACCTGTACACACACTCACAGATACACACACTCACTCGTATGCCGCATGTACACACACGCACCTGCACACACACACACCTGTACACACACACCTGTACACACACACCTGTACACACACTCACAGATACACACACTCACTCGTATACCGCATGTACACACACGCACCTCACCTACCACATCACACAACAGCCGCCATTTGCCAACAAGATGACACCACCACAGCACCTGTGCCAGGCTAGGTGCACCTTGAGGCTATCACGTTGAGTGATGGAGGCTCGCCGCTGACATGAGGTCAAGAACCAGACCCAGGTCGACTGACTGAGATGACCGGCAGATGCGCCACATGCACTCCCTACTGTCACAACTTTCTGCGTTTTATCCGCCCGGTGCTCAGCTCGTTGTTGTGAGCGTCGCTCCTCCGCCGTTGCTGGAGGGCGACTGCCTCCAAACTAAATGTGAAGCTTCCGTGACTGCTGAAGTCACGTAGGTGTCGCGCCCGAAACGTCGTGATTTTTTTTATTTTCTACCTATGTGACTTTACCGAAAGAATCAAAGAGTTTGCCTCGAAACTGCCCAGTAACAAGCAGCGTCCTTCACGAGCCTCCTCCTCCTCCTCCAGCCTCCTGCACAGAGGCCGATCTTGACACCGCTGGTACCGCTCATCAGCAAGTCCACTCAGCTCCACGTCCTCCTGTAACCACATCGCTCCATCTCCTCTCGAGCCCGTGCCGTGCCCGTATAGCCCCCTCGATCCGGTCGAACGAAAGTCGTCGGGGGCATGTGGTGGTGGGGCACCGATGGGATTTCGCCCAGATATCTCAAGGATTCGTGAGCTTCCCGCACGATCCATCCCGGTGAAATCCAGGATGGAAGCGAAGGAGTGACTCAAGCAGCCAGCTATGGCTGCAGGGTTTTGGTGGTACATGTTGTTTATGTCGTTTATTGTGACATATCGGTCACAGTTCCTATGATCACTGTTACTTTTATGGCTTTATTTTGGCGATTTCGAAAAGTTTTGGGGGTTTGGCCATGTTTGTTTGTTGTAGTACGGGGTTTGACTGATGGCTTTAATCTAAGTTGTCTTGTGGTTGTTGTTGTTGTTGTTTGACTTGCATCCCACTGGGATTTTTGCACAGCGTTAGTGTACGGTGTTTTTTTCTGGGAGACTTTGCAGTTTTTTCCTGGATTTTCTGTTTGCCCATAGTCACTTGAAGATCTTCTTGGTTCTTTCGGTAAAGTCACGTAGAAGGGAAATAATAAAATACCAAAAATAAAACATTATAAAATAAAATTCTCACGACGTTTGGCCACAACGCAAGCAGCCGTCCTCAGGTGAAGAACAGGTCTGTCGGAAGACAGCGTCTGAATGAACACACCAAGCTTGGCAGCGTATATTTAAGCTGGGTTAGAGGAGGAGGCGCCTTGACAAAGTAATTTATATCAACATAGGAATTTAGCATATTTATGGAAAATGCAGATATGGGATTAGTCACTACTTGTGGAATGTGTGAGGGGGGGGTCTCAAAGTCATATTATGCTCGTGCATTATGTAGGATTAGCAGTAATAAAGGGAGAGAAATGTTAATAGTAAGGGGCTGCAGCAGTCAAACCACCACGTAAAAAACTAACGATGTTGTCTTGTTCATGTTTTTGTTTTTTGTTTGTTGTGGTTGCACCCGATTCAACAGCCCAATGGCTCACAGGGCTATACCTGATACATGAAATGAAAAACACACACCCACCACCCACCCACACACCCACACACACACACCCACACACCCCCACACACCCCCACACACCCACACACACACTCACACACCCACCCACACACACACCCACACACCCACACACACACACCCACACACACACCCACACACACCCACCACCCACACACCCACATACCCACCCACACACCCACACACACACCCACCCACACACACACACCCACACACCCACCCACACACACACATACACACACCCACACACACACCCACCCACACACACACCCACACACACACACACCCACCCACACACACTCACACACCCACAAATCCACACACACACCCACACACACACCACACACCCACACACCCCACACACCCACACACACCCCACACACACNACCACACTCCACCCACACACACCCACACACATACCCGCACACACCCACACACATACCCGCACACACCCACCCACACACACACCCACATACCCACACACACACCCACACACACACCCACACACATACCCGCACACACCCACACACCCACACACACCCACACACACAGACCCACAAACCCACACACACACCCACACACCCACCCCACACACACCCCACACCCCCACACACACACACACACCCACAAACCCACACACACACACCCACACACACACCCACACACACACCCACACACANCCACAAACCCACACACACACCCACCCACCCACACACACCCACACACACACCCACACACACCCACACACCCCCACACACACCCTCACCCCACTCACCCCACACACTCACACACCCCCCACACACCCACACACTCACCCACACACTCACACACCCCACACCCCCCACACACTCACCCCACACACTCACTCACCCCCACACACACCCCACACACTCACCCACACTCTCACGCCCACACACTCACCCCCACACACCCCCCACACTCACCCCCACACTCACCCCCACACACACCCCACACTCANTCCACACACTCACCCACACACTCACCCCACACACTCACCCACACACTCACTCACCCCACACACCCCCACACACTCACCCCACACTAACCACANCCCCCCCCACCCACCACACACACCCCACACTCACTCACCCACACACTCACCCCCAGACACTCACCCCACACACCCACACATTCANCCCCACACACTCANCCCCACACTCACCCCACACTCACCCCCACACACCCCNCACACTCACCCCACACACACTCACCCCACACTCACCCACACACTCACCCCCACACTCACCCCCACTCACCCACACACTCACCCCACACACTCACCCCACTCACCTTCAATCACGCCGTTCACCCCACCACGGGCTGGGCCGACCCCACGCCGCCCAGAGCCACCTCCGTTCGCTCCATGCCACACGGTCCGATGGGCAACCCCAAACACGGGGGGAGACTTTCTTCACACCGTACGTGTCCAACCGCTCTAATCCATCGCCGCGACGTCCACTGGTAGAAATCCTCTTTGGCAGCTCGCTTACAACACACTTTGGTCCAAACGCAGCGATAGTTAAGAGCAAGGCACCCTCCCTCCTCCCCCCCCCGTGTGTGTTGCTATCGAAGTGCTGCTACTGCTGCCGTGATCTTGACAGTCGAGGAAGAAGACTTCTTCAACTCACTCGCCCTTCTCTCCTCGTGATCCGTGGTCAACAACACACCAGCAGTAGCACCAGCACCCTCCACCACCACCCCTGCCATCCACGAAAGAGGCTACGCCAAGCGAAAGCTTCTTTGAGGAAGTGAAACAAGAGTCGCTGTGGGTCCCTGCCATTGGCTGCCTTGCTGAAGCGTCGGACGAGGAGGAAGTTGAGTTTCTGCTTTCGCTTTGCGGAACGAGTCGTGGTGGTTGGTAGTGTCGTGTGTGTGTGGTGGTGGTGATGTCGCTGCTATTGCCAGTAGATGTCAACCCATAGTACGGGTTTACACCGTATTCTTGTTGCAGGGGGAATTGATCTTCTTGGTTCTTTCGGTAAAGTCACGTAGAAGGGAAATAATAAAATAATAAAAATAAAACATTATAAAATAATACCAAGAAGATGAATCCCTGCAGTCACGAAAGCTTTAAATCTAAAAAGGGGGAATTGAGTTATTGGGTCTATACGGCGTAAGCAGCCTTTTCAATAGGGCAGTAATATAAATTAGTTTGGATTTCTCTCTCTTGTGATGGGGCTTTGTAGGATGAACGTTGATAAGGTCTGGTATGTAATAGGGTACGCACTGATAAGGTGTTGACAGGGATGTAATTATAGTGTAGTGTATAGTGTAGTGTAGTAGTGTATAGTGTAGTGTATAATGTAGTGTATATATCCATGTAGTGTATAATGTAGTGTAGTAGTGTATAGTGTAGTGTATAGTGCAGTGTATAGTGTGTATAGTGTAGTGTGTTGTAGTGTATAGTGTAGTGTATAGTAGTGTATAGTGTAGTGTATAATGTAGATGTAGTAGTGTAGTGTATAGTGTAGTGTATAGNAGTGTAGTAGTGTACAATGTAGTGTATAGTGTAGTGTAGTGTGTAGTGTAGTAAATAGTGTAGTGTATAATGTAGTGTATAGTGTAGTGTATAATGTAGTGTATAGTGTAGTGTATAGTATAGTGTATAATGTAGTGTATAGTAGTGTACAATGTAGTGTATAGTAGTGTATAGTGTAGTGTATAGTAGTGTATAGTGTAGTGTATAGTGTAGTGTGTAGTGTAGTGTATAATGTAGTGTATAGTGTAGTGTATAGTGCAGTGTATAGTGTAGTGTATAGTGTAGTGTGTAGTGTAGTGTATAATGTAGTGTATAGTAGTGTCAACCCATACTACGGGTTTACACCGTATTCTTGTTACAGGGAAATTGAGTTTTGGAGTCGAAACGGCGTAAACAGCCTTTTCAATAGGGGCGATATAAATTAGTTGGGATTTCTCTCCCTTGTGATAGAACTGTGTAGGATGAACGTTAATATTTAGGGCACTGGTGAGTCAATAAGGTCTGGTATGTAATAAGGTAGGGCACTGATAAGGGGTTGGCAGCAAGGCCGTAATTATAATAAATATTGGGGGGGGCACACATCCCCCCCCCCATATTCAAATATTCTCAAAATGTCCCCCCCATTATATTGCTATAAAAAATTGCTATGCTATGGAAATAAAACAACAATTTGCTAAAACTTGGCCACAATATCTGGACTTGTCTTCATATAAATAAATGCATAGATTTCTGTTTATATGATTGTGGTTATGGTTGTACTTTGTTACACCCTAATCTCTGCCATTACATACAATTAAACAAGAAATGTAAAAAAAAGTAACAACAGAGCAATGTAATGCAATACACTAGTAGACATTGTAAAAAAAATCCATCCCATGTATTAGTGAATTATTAAATATTTTAGGCAGGAAATGAGTTTTCAAATGTATTTATTTTTCCTGGGGGGGACCCCCAAACCCCCTGTAAGATTTGCCCGCCCCCCCAATGTTGACTCCATAGCTACGGCCTTGGTTGACAGGTATGTAATTATAGTGTAGTGTATAATGTAGTGTATAGTGTAATGTATAGTGTAGTGTATAGTGTAGTGTATAGTGTAGTGTATATGTAGTGTATATGTAGTGTATAGTGTAGTGTATAGTGTAGTGTATAATGTAGTGTATAGTGTAGTGTATAGTGTAGTGTATAGTGTAGTGTATAATGTAGTGTATAATGTGTGTATAATGTAGTGTATATAGTGTAGTGTATAATGTAGTGTATAATGTGTGTATAGTGTAGTGTATAATGTAGTGTATAGTGTAGTGTATAGTGTAGTGTATAGTGTAGTGTATATGTAGTGTATATGTATGTATAGTGTAGTGTATATGTAGTGTTAGTGTAGTGTATAATGTAGTGTATATGTTATGTTTANGTAGTGTATAGTGTAGTGTATAATGTAGTGTATAGTGTATGTATAGTGTAGTGTATAGTGTAGTGTATATGTAGTGTATAATGTAGTGTATAATGTAGTTATAGTGTAGTGTATAGTGTAGTGTATAGTGTAGTGTATAGTGTAGTGTATAGTAGTGTATAATGTAGTGTATATGTAGTGTATAGTGTAGTGTATAATGTAGTGTATTTTGTTTGTATAATGTAGTGTATAGTGTAGTGTATAGTGTAGTGTATAGTGTAGTGTATATGTATGTATAGTGTAATGTATAGTAGTGTAGTGTAGTAGTGTAGTGTATAGTAGTGTATAATGTATAGTGGTGTAGTAGTGTATAGTAGTGTAGTGTATAGTGTAGTGTATAGTGTAGTGTATAGCAGCGGTTCCCAACCTCTTTGGCACCAGGACCGGTTTTGTGGAAGACAATTTTTTCACGGACCGGGGGGGGTCATCATTGGGTCTTTCCCCCTTTTCAAAGAAGCTCTCCAGCGACGTCGCAACGGGTACCCGGTAGCCGGGGTACGGGTAGGGTACGTAGGGTACGTACGGAGGTCGGTAGGGTACGGTAGGGTACGGTACGGGTAGGGTACTAGGGTACGGGTACAGGGTACGGGTAGGGACGAGTATCGGTAGGGACNGTATCGGGTACGGGATCGGGTAGGCGCGGGTGGTGGGTTTGTACGGGTAGGGTGGGTATCGGGTAGGGTGGGTACGGGTGGGTACGGGTGGGTACGGGTATCGGGGGTACGGTAGGGCGGTATCAGGGTCGGGTAGGGTACGGGTATCGGGTAGGGTACGGGTAGACGGGTATCGGTAGGGTACGGGTATCGGGTACCCGGTTGCGACATCTGACT
This sequence comes from Lethenteron camtschaticum, assembly GCA_018977245.1. Lineage (NCBI taxonomy): Eukaryota > Metazoa > Chordata > Hyperoartia > Petromyzontiformes > Petromyzontidae > Lethenteron > Lethenteron camtschaticum. The sequence goes on from MU249631.1 coordinate 3,475,808, forward strand.
GTGACTGAGACGAGCGCGCGGTGCGGGAAAGAGGCACGGACGGAAGTGGTAAATAATAAAATAATATTTTGTAAAACTTTTTAAAAACACGCTTTAATGAAATGTACCCTACTAGTAATGGAAGAAGTCCACGACTCAAGGAAGTGGCCCCGAAGCTTGCCACAGCCAATGTCAGTTGAGCGTGGACAATTAGACCCAAGCCGAAACATAACATATTTAAAAAATGTTTAAAATATTTTTTATTTTTAATGATAGAATATAGTGTTGCCATCAGTATGACATAAGTATACCAAGTTTGCAGTCGATACCACATTGGAAGTGGGTTTTAATTGAGTTACAAGACTTGAGGATACAACAGTGAGTTAATAGAAAGCGTGGATTCATATTCTTGGTTCTTTCGGTAAAGTCACGTGGAAGGGAAATAATAAAAATAAAATAAAAAAAACTCTCACGACGTTTCGATTGCAACACGAGCAATCATCATCAGGAAAACCACAGGAAAATTTGAAAAAGGAGTTTTTTCTTGATTTTTTCTGCTGTGGTTTCACCTGAGGATTGCTTGTGTTGCAATCGAAACGTCGTGAAATTTGTATTTTTTATTACTTTATTATTTCCCTTCTACGTGACATTACCGAAAGAACCAAGGATATGAATCCCTGCAGTCACGAAAGCTTTAAATCGAAAAAGAAAGCGTGGAATAAAATAATTGAGGCTATGTGTGTGTCTAGGGTCTCTGTGTGATGAGTCTATGGGTCTCTGTGTGAGTCTATGGCTCTCTGTGTGAGTCTATGGGTCTCTGTGTGAGTCTATGGGTCTCTGTGTGAGTCTATGGGTCTCTGCGTGAGTCTATGGGTCTCTGTGTGAGTCTATGGGTCTGTGTGAGTCTATGGGTCTCTGTGTAGTCTATGGTCTCTGTGTGAGTCTAGGGTCTCTGGGATCTGAGTCTATGGGTCTCTGTGTGAGTCTATGGGCTGTGTGAGTCTATGGGTCTCTGTGTGAGTCTATGGGTCTCTGTGTGAGTCTATGGGTCTCTGCGTGAGTCTATGGGTCTCTGTGAGTCTATGGGTCTCTGTGTGAGTCTATGGGTCTCTGTGTGAGTCTATGGCTCTGTGTGAGTCTATGGGTCTCTGTGTGAGTCTATGGGTCTCTGTGTGAGTCTATGGGTCTCTGCGTGAGTCTATGGGTCTCTGTGTGAGTCTATGGTCTCTGTGTGAGTCTATGGGTCTCTGTGTCTATGGGTCTCTGTGTGAGTCTATGGGTCTCTGTGTGAGTCTATGGTCTCTGTGTGAGTCTATGGCTCTCTGTGTGAGTCTATGGGTCTCTGTGTGAGTCTATGGGTCTATGTGTGAGTCTATGGTCTCTGCGTGAGTCTATGGGTCTCTGTGTGAGTCTATGGGTCTCTGTGTGAGTCTATGGGTCTCTGTGTGANTCTTGGGCTCTGCGGTCGGGTTCGTGTGGTCTATGGTTGTGTGGTCTATGGGTTCTGTGTGAGTCTATGGTCTCTGTGTGAGTCTATGGGTCTCTGTGTGGTCTATGGGTTCTTGTGAGTCTATGGCTCTCTGTGTGAGTCTATGGGTCTCTTGTGAGTCATGGGTCTCGTTGAGTCTATGGGTTCTGCGTGAGTCTATGGGTCTGTGTGAGTCTATGGGTCTCTGTTGAGTCTATGGGTCTCTGTGTGAGTCTATGGGTCTGTGTCTATGGGTCTCTGTGTGAGTCTATGGGTCTCTGTGTGAGTCTATGGGTCTCTGTGTGAGTCTATGGGTCTCTGTGTGAGTCTATGGGTCTCTGTGTGATGAGTCTATGGGTCTCTGTGTGAGTCTATGGGTCTCTGCGTGAGTCTATGGGTCTCTGTGTGAGTCTATGGGTCTCTGTGTGAGTATGGGTCTCTGTGTGAGTATGGATCTCTGTGTGAGTCTATGGGTCTCTGTGTGGAGTCTATGAGTCTCTGTGTGATCAGTCTATGGGTCTCTGTGTGAGTCTATGGGTCTCTTGTGTGAGTCTATGGGTCTCTTGTGAGTCTATGGGTCTCTGTGTGATGTGAGTCTATGGGTCTCTGTGTGAGTCTATGGGTCTTTGTGTGAGTCTATGGGTCTCTGTGTGAGTCTATGGGTCTCTGTGTGAGTCTATGGGTCTCTGGAGTCTATGGGTCTCTGTGTGAGTCTATGGGTCTCTGTGTGAGTCTATGGGTCTCTGTGTGAGTCTATGGGTCTCTGTGTGAGTCTATGGGTCTCTGTGTGAGTCTATGGGTCTCTGTGTGTGAGTCTATGGGTCTCTGTGGTGAGTCTATGGGTCTCTGTGTGAGTCTATGGGTCTCTGTGTGTGAGTCTATGGGTCTCTGTGTGTGAGTCTATGGGTCTCTGTGTGTGAGTCTATGGGTCTCTGTGTGAGTCTATGGGTCTCTGTGTGTGAGTCTATGGGTCTCTGTGTGCGAGTCTATGGGTCTCTGTGTGTGTCTATGGGTCTCTGTGTGCGAGTCTATGAACCGGTCTCTGTGTGAGTCTATGGGTCTCTGTGTGAGTCTATGGGTCTCTGTGTGTGAGTCTATGGGTCTCTGTGTGAGTCTATGGGTCTCTGTGTGTGAGTCTATGGGTCTCTGTGTGCGAGTCTATGGGTCTCTGCGCTCACCTCGTGCTGTGCGGCCCGTTCCTGACAGGCAACAGACCGGGTGGTACCGGATGGTTGAGTTTGATTTGTGTTTGGATGATTCTTTCTTGGTCTTTGCATGATCATCATGTGTTTGTACTGTTTGTTGTTGTAACGCTCTTTCACGACCCTACTGGGCACCTGTGGAAATAACTTTTCAGCTCATCGGATTCCTCCAGGAAATTGATTCTGATTCCGAGTCTATGGGTCTGTGAGTCGATGTGTGTATGTTGAACGTATTACTGATAGGAATCTCCTGGTTACACCAGCCCACAGGGGATTATTGTGTCCGTCGTGCAGGGAGGGGCTGGGTTGGGAGGGAGGGCTGGGTGGGGAGGGTGGGGAGGGTTGGGTGGGAGGGTNGGGCTGGGTGGGGAGGGTGGGGAGGGTTGGGTGGGGAGGGTGGGGCGGGGTNGGAAGGGGCTGGGTGGGGAGGGTGGGGCTGGGTGAGGCTGGGTNGGGGGTGGGAGGGTGGGGCTGGGTGGGGAGGGCTGGTCACCCGTGGTGCCCTTATAAAACTCAACGTTTAACCTACTCACGCCGGCTTGTGCCCGCCCTCAGTCGGCATATTTGCGGAATACACCACGCCGCCGTTGACCCTGGCCATTGCCGAGCAACCCAACGTTCCTACCAGCTCCCTCCGCAGGACAATGTGTTTCTTAGACCGTACGTAGCCAACCGCTCTAATCGGAGGTGCTGGGAAGGACAGAAGACGAAGCACAAAACCTTCAACAGATTTCAACAACTGACCTTTGTTGGACCTCAGCCATAAAAATCGAGAAGACATCTTAACGCACGCGGGATGGCACACACGGACACCACAAGGGGTGAAAGTTTTTTTTTTACAAGCTGGTTTTATTGGACCGTATATTGNTTTTTTTTTAAACTTCGAAATGTAAAATCTCACTCCGGCAGGTCTTTAAAAAACAAATTCACGTCGCCACTTTGGGTCGAATTGAAATAAAAAACATCCGTGGTGGATAACAAAAAATTTTAGACGGCGTNAAAAAAAAAACGCCAGAGCACTGCTTCTTAAAAAAGATCGTTTTTGCACTAAACTAAGACGATATTTAGATTTAAAGCTTTCGTGACTGCAGGTATTCATATTCTTGGTTCTTTCGGTAAAGTCACGTAAAAGGGAAATAATAAATAATAGAAATAAAACATAATAAAATACAATTCTCACGACGTTTCGGCCACAACGCAAGCAGCCGTCCTCAGGTGAAGAACAAGGCTGTCGGAAAGACAGCGTCTGAATGTTATTATTTTATTATTTCCCTTCTACGTGACTTTACTGAAAGAACCAAGAAGAAGAAGAAAATAAAATAAAAAATATAAAACAATAAAATTCTCACGACGGTTCGACAGCAAGAAATATTCTTGCTGTGTTTTTCACACCTGATGATGATTGCTTGTGATGCAGTCGAAACGTCGTGAGAATTGTATTGTTTTTTATTTTTATTATTTTATTTCCCTTCTACGCGACTTTACCGAAAGAATAAAGAATATATTTTCTTTTTTTTTCAGCTCTTTTTTTGGTTCGATTTAAAGCTTAAATATACGCTCCAAGCCTGGTGGTGTTTCATTCAGACGCTGTCTTTCCGACAGACCTGTTCTTCACCTGAGGACGGCAGCTTGCGTTGTGGCCGAAACGTCGTGAGAATTGTATTTTATTATGTTTATTTCTATTATTTTATTATTTCCCTTCTACGTGACTTTACCGAAAGAACCAAGAAGATGAATATTTTTTTGTTTTTAAACACGGGTCTCACGTGGTGGCCTAGAGAGTGTGGGTATAACTCCAGCTCACACGTGGAAGAGAAAGGCCAAAATTGCACTCGAGAGAGGGGGGGGCGCGTCTCCTCCGAGGTAATTGCGGCGTTGCGCCTTTACAACCTCGGTGGTCAACTCGCACATCATCACCATCTTCAACTCTCTGGAGGGGGGGGGGCAGATAAATAAGGTGCCGAAATGATCTCGATTTTTCTCTCGCACGCGACTTATTCCGGTCGCGCCGCGGCGTTGTTCAGAGCGACGTCCCGACGTTTCGCAGCCGCGTCCTTTTTCAGGATGCGACTTCAAATCACGTGACGTCGCGTGGCGTCACTCTGGGCATTACGGAGATCGACATCAGCACATCGTAGACATCCAAGCATCTGATACATTGATCTGAAATAGTACACAAAAAATCTGTACTAAATGTTCAAGTCTAAAATTCATGCCAAGTTAATATATATCCGATATCCGTACTTTAAAACAACATTTGCAGTTTGTAAAAAAAAAACAAAATTGCCGGCAATTTTACAAATGAAGATTAAACTGCCACTCCCTTAAAAGGGCGCTGATATTCCATCGCTTGTTAATTCATTTAAAACGCACCACTGGGAAAATATATATATTAATTGCATAAAATAATGACCCGAATTACAAACAAAATAAAACACCATTCATAATTCGTGAAGTAAACAAGTTAATAATCGTAGCAATATACATACACCCTTTTTCCAATGGCAAGATCTCAGACAAGCCAGCATAAGTCCAGTACGGTACGCGTCGTTTTTCCACTGGCAACATTCGAGCCAGCGTGGGTCCAGCACGGTACGCGTCGTTTTTCCACTGGCAACATTCGAGCCAGCGTGGGTCCAGCACGGTACGCGTCGCTTTTCCACTGGCAACATTCGAGCCAGCGTGGGGCCAGCACGGTACGCGTCGTTTTTCCACTGCAGCCGTTTGCCAAGCTACGCCGGAACCAAATGTGATATGCTGCTGGCATCGCAAGACAATCTGAATCGAGCTCGGAGCCAATCGGGGTTAGGAGAGTGGGGCTAATAGATGGGTTCAATGTGTGTGTGACGTTACGTATGTACGTTGTGTAGCGGTTAGTGCGCTGCGCTACAAATCGGGTGGGTCGGGTTCGATTCCCGCTCACAGCCACCACCAGTGACGATTATTTGAACCGGTACTGGGCCTCCCCTAGGTCGACTGAGCCTCAAATGAGTACCTGGTGCGTGCGTGGTAAACATCGACACTACGGAGACCAAGGCGGCCCGAGTGTGGTGCTGGCCACCCACCCGAGTGTGCTGTACGTCAAACTTCTTTCACGCCGTACGCGGCCAACCGTCGGTACGACATGTTAAGCGACACACACACACCAGCGTCACCGCCGGCGGTCGTCCCCGCACGACGGGAGCACGGCGTGGCACGGCTCGGTTGTGCAGTGGAAAAAAGGGGCGATAATTTGTTCCTTCACCAAAGGAAAGCCTCACTGACAGTGACCACATCTCGACTGACACATTTCACTTCTTGAAAACTGCTTTTTGCGTTTAGTTTGTTGTCCTTCCCCCGCACCTATTGCCGCGGTTGGCTACGTACGGTGTGAAAAACATGCGCCTTTTGGCGTCATCTGGTCCAACACCATGTGAGACTGGCTCTAAGGAAAGCTGTCTCTCGGGTGTGGACCAATCAATTTCAAGGACAGTGCATACATTATCAGAGTTGTGTTTTTTTGTTTGCATTCCGACCGCAGGTATAGTGGTCAATGCAAACATGACTCCTCGTAAAAACGGTGTCAGTTTTGTTGCCAGATAAAAGGGTAAAAAAAACAATTGTCATGTTTTGCTACTGGCAAAGGAGGTTCCAATGGTGCGAAAGAAGTTTAACATAAAAAACATTTTTGGCTCGCCATCGAACAAAGATTGTAACCGCAATGCGCACGCACTTTCGGATGCGCTTCTGTGTCCGTCTGGAACGCTCTTCCTTACCGATATCAGCAAGTCACTGGGAGCTTTGATGCACTTTTAAATTATCTAGGATTGACAAATGGATTTCTTTAAAACTGCTTAGTCGTGTTTCGTTTGTTGGCCTTTCCCCCGCGCCTCCGATTAGCGCCGTTGGCGATGTACGATGGTCCGAAAGAAATGCCACGATAGAAACCCACGCGGAATGAGAGGGGGGGGGGGCGAGGGGAACAGCGCTCAGCAATCCGTACAGACAGGTCAGCAAAACTAAATTTGGAGTTCGAATATCGTCTCTCTCCCCACGTACCGCCGTAGGTTCCCTCCGGGTTTCTCCGGTTTCCTCCCGCAGCTAAAACAAACACACACACAACACGCAGCACGCGCCCGCATGCGTGCGCAGACCGTGACGGAAATTGGCCAACAAAACAACGTCCCGATGCTGAAAAACGTACCTGAAAATTACTCAACGTGGGATATAAATAACGTAACGCCGCCCCACCGCCACCGCCACTCCTGCGAAAACTTGGCAGGAGCCTCCTGCAAGGGAGTCCTGAGACTCGGCGATGCTTTGCCGGGGGTGTGGGAGCGAAGTCGCCTTGTTATTTAATCCCGATTGAGTTCGTTTGTGGGTACGTTGACCAAAAACTTGGGAAATTTGTAATCATGCTCTTAGTTTTTTCGGTAAAGTCACGTAGGTAAAAAATTAAATTAATAAAAATTAATTAATAAAAATCACGACGTTTCGGAGGCAACACAAGTCTCTGTCATCAGGTGGGACCGTCACAGCCAGATTTGCTGTATCACTTGATACCTCACTTGATACATCACTAGATTTGCTGTATCACTTGATACATCACTTGATACAGCAAATCTGGCTGTGACGGTCCCAACTGATGGCTTGTGTTGCCTCCGAAACGTCGTGATTTTTATTATTTTATTTTTATTAATTTTAATTTCATTTTTTACCTACGTGACTTTACCGAAAAAACTAAGAGCATGAATCCTTGCAGTCACGAAAGCTTCAAATCTAGACATTTGTAATCACGGCATTTGCAGGCAGACCGAGTGTATTCTTGGTTAATAAAACTTCAGTATTAACCATGGTTAATAAAAGCTTCAGTATTACAGGGTTAATATTCCTTCAGTATTAACCAGGGTTAATAAAGCCTTCAGTAAACTAATAGGGTCTTTCCCCTTTTTTCTGGCAACAAAACTGACACCTTTTGCAAGGAATCATGTTTACATTAACCACAATACTTGCAGTCAAATGCAAACAAAAACAATACTCTGATCATTTATGCATTGTCCTTGAAACTGATTGGTCCACACCAGAGACAGCTTTCTTTAGAGCCTAGTCTCATATGGAGTATTAACCTTCAGATCGCTTCTTATTCAAGTAACACTCTGGTCCGTACAGAACGGCACGCGGAAGTGGACATGGCAGAGCTACTTCCGAGTTCCCTTCTTCACCAAGCGACCCCTGGACCCACACAGTAGGGGACACACTGTCCCCACCCTCTCTCTCCTACGAGGTTCGTCGTCGCGATTCTCATGGCCGAGTCAGCCAAGTGAAGCACAGAACCGAACTTTGACGTGAAGGGTTAATTGGCGTTTTAATGTTCACTAGAATCTGAATTCGAGCCAATATTTGGTGCAATTCCCATATTGTGNTTTTTTTTCTGTGTGAATATGGAGCCCCTTGGATTGCTTGGGACTCCTTAAGCTTCTGCTTAACCTCCTCGACAGAGTGTAAACACTGGCTCCTTCACCCCCAACTCCTGTCCAGGCTCAAGACATTCTCCCTGCCCNGGTCCGACTGCCTCTCTCTCTGTTTCTCTATCTGTAACATAAACACAATCACCGTTCCTGAACTGCATCTTGAGATACGGTTGCATTTCGACGGTACATAGACTCACACGGAGACCCACGGACTCGCACCGACTTGCACGGAGACCCATGGACTCGCACGGAGACCCAGGACTCGCACGGAGACCCATGGACTCGCACGGAGACCCATGGACTCGCACGGAGACCCATGGACTCGCACGGAGACCCATGGACTCGCACGGAGACCCAGGGACTCGCACGGAGACCCATGGACTTGCACAGATACCCACGGACTCACACGGACACCCACACACTCGCAGAGATCTATACCTTGACTGCCCCTGTCTGTAAAGGAATGAAGCCCCGCTATATTTGAGTCGGTCCCACTCCGGTGCTGCGTAAACCCGCATGGTTTCAGTGTTTGTATTGGGACCGTCGTAAACTTAACTCGGGCCAAATTTTCTTTGCCCCTCCCCCCTGGTGCACAGCCAGGGAATTAATCGAATCGGCCCAACGCGGATTTCGCCGCAACCCAGAGGTCGCAACCGGGTACCCGTACCCTACCCGATACCCGGCTACCCGTTTGCGACCCTGGTGCCGCGGGTACGGGTAAGGAATCAAAACCCGTTTGCGACCTCTGCCGCAACCTCCACCCCGTCACGTGGCCATCGGAGAGACAAACGCCCACCCAACAGGTGTCTGTCGCCCACTCGTCCTTAAAGTGTCACCCGCCGCGTCACCCGCCCGCATCACCCCCATGTGTCACCCCCTACCCTGGTGCCCGTCACAGGAATGTGTAATTTCTACGGCTGGTTCATGGACGCTGGAGATTTTTTTTTTGAGTCAGGGCACGGCTATGGCTTCAACTTGTGCTGGCCAAAAGTGGTCGTTTTCTGGATGGACAGACGCCCGTCATAGGCATGTGGAATTGTACTGTTGCCTAAGCGCCGACTTGACGTTGAACGTCTTTAGCAGTGTACGTAGCCAACCATATTCTTAGGTTTCTTCGGTAAAGTCACGTAGGTAATTTTTTTTAAATTAATAAAAGTTAAATAAAATNAAAAATCACGACGTTTCGGAGGCAACACAAGCTTCCGTTGCTTCCGAAACGTCGTGANTTTTTATTTTATTTTATTTATAAAAAAAAATTTACCTACGTGACTTTACCGAAAAAACCTAAGAATCCTTGCAGTCACGAAAACTTCAAATCTAGAAGTAGCCAACCATGTTACTCGGAGGTGCGTTTCTTGTCGATTCCCCCTCCCCCCCTACGTACAGCTGCTTGCAACCGGTTGCACGCAGCTGCTTGCAACCGGTTGCACGCAGCTGCTCACAACCGGTTGCAACTCGGTTGCTCGCAGAGTAGCATTGCGATTTGCAGCGACGCGTTTCATCGCCACGTGATGAAACGTTTGCGCACTCCGATTTGGCCGTTGCGATATTTTAACGCGCCCGTTTAACAGTCACTGTTACGCAAACACTTGCTCGGATGGGAAGGACAAAGCGGCTGCGGTTGATAGAGTTTCGCGATTGCGAGGAGCCAGCGTTAGGGCGTGTGGGAGGGTGGGGGGGGGACCCCCGATTCCTTCCCTCGGACGAGCAGGACTGATGGAAGCTGGACACGGTGGCCGTCGCGAGAGCGAGGTCCGCTCGCGTCTTTACGCAAAGTCAATTCTGACCTCGCTTGCGTCTGCCGGGGTTTCTGCGTGTCCGCGTGCGTGTGTCCACGTGCGCGTGCCCGCGTGCGTGCCCGTGTGTGTGTGCGTGCACGTTGAGCTTCACTGGCACCGTGTGTATCGACCGCGCTCACCGAAGTCGCCCGGTGTTCCCTCTCTACGGTGAAGTCCCGGGCAGCAGCGACGCGGCGGCTCAGTAACTAAACGTTTTTATTCGCACTGCATCGGGCTCTACGAGACTCGTCCTGAACCCCCCCACCCCTCGTTTCAGAGAGACAAGACGGACGGACAACGTGGACGGGAAAGACGCACGGACGGACAAGCTTTGGGCAACGCCTTCACGGATCTGGACGGTTTTCTCCGGGGCCCGAGTCCCGACAAGCAACCAACGCAGCGCTGCCGTCAAAGTTTTGTTCACAGCGGCTCTTCTCCGTGAGAGTAGCCCAGCCACATTCAAAACTACTCAACTATTCTTCTTGGTTCTTTCNGTAAAGTCACGTAGAAGGGAAATAATAAATAATAAAAATAAAACATTAAATAATTCTCACGACGTTTCGGCCACAACGTAAGCAGCCGTCCTCAGGTGAAGAACAGGTCTGTCGGAAAGACAGCGTCTGAATGAAACCAACCCACTTAATATACGCGCCAGCCTGGTGGTGTTCATTGACGCTGTCTTTCCGACAGACCTGTTCTTCACCTGAGGACGGCTGCTTGCGTTGTGGCCGAAACGTCGTGAGAATTANTTTAATGTTTTATTTTATTATTTTATTATTTCCATTCTACGTGACTACCGAAAGAACCAAGAAGATGAATCCCTGCAGTCACGAAAGCTTTAAATCCAAAACTACTCAACTAANTTTTTTTTTTAACCAGGCAAGGCCTTCTCCGTGAGAGTAGCCCAACCGCATTCAAAACTACTCAACTATGTTTTTTATTTTAACCAGGCAAGGCCGCACTGAGCTATGCAGCTTCTTATTCAGAGGCCATCTGACCATCGCAAATGACAGCCCAACAAAGAGGCTTACCATCATCACATAGAAATTGTACAGCGGCCAAAAAACTCTATAAACGCACGTTGATTCTAATCTGAACGTGGAGGGAAAAACCCAGAGGACCCGGAGAAAAATCCACGCGACCACGGGGAGAGAGACGCGCAAGCTCCAAATATACAGCAGCAGCAGGCGTCAGGGTCGGGATTGAGCCCGCGACCTCCTGTATACCAGGCGAGGTAGTTAACATCTCCTAGCCAGCGTGGCGCCCCGTTCACACTTGGACCCAACCTCAAGGGGATCCAACACCGAACAGGGGGTTAAGTAGGGAGTGGGTAGCACGGCAGGGGTAGGGGACACACACGGAACCACGCACACACGGAACCACAGGGACCCACACGAACCAACAGGCACCCACGCGGACCCACACACGACCCAGAGGAACCCACAGGAACCCACAGCAACCCACCCACACGGACCCACACGGACCCACACGAACCAACAGGCACCCACGCAGACCCACACACGGCCCAGAGGAACCCACAGGAACCCACAGACAGACCCACCACGGACCACACGGACCCACACGGACGTCCATACATACCCACCCACACGGACCCACACGGACCCACACAAATGTCCACACAGACCCACCCATACGGACCCACACGGACGTCCACACGGACCCATACAGACCCACCCACACGGACCCACACGGACCCACACAAACGTCCACACAGACCCACACGGACGCACACACGGCCCACAGGAACCCACAGGGACCCACACGGACGCAGAGACAGACCCACCCACACGGACCCACACACAGATCCACACCCACACACAGATCCACCCACCCACACACACACCCACAGGGACAGACCCACGCGCGTCAAACCCCCCCATCCGCACCCCACCTCGCCCGCCCCACCGGCCCCGCTAGCGGAAGCCGTCGCTGTCTGGCTGCGAGGAGGAGCCGAGGTGGTGCAGGGAGTACGACGGCTGTCCCCTCGGCGGCCAGTGTGCCCCGTCCCGGGTGTCGCGGTGCTCCTGCTGCTGCTCGTGCCGCGCCAGGAGAGCGCGGCCTCCAACTCGTCGTCCGGGGACGGCTCCCCAAACTCCGCGCGCAGCCACTGGCGCGTCTACACACGCACACACAAAGGGGTAGTACGTCAGGGTAGGGACGCACACACGGACACACGTGGATGCACGCGTGGACCCATACAGACGCACACACGGACCACGTGGATGCACACAGGACCCACACGGACCAACACAGACACACACACAGACCCACGTGGATGCACACACGGACCCACACGGACCAACACAGACACACACACAGACCCACGTGGATGCACACACGGACCCACACGGACCAACACAGACACACACGGACCCACACAGACGTACACACGGACCCACGCGGATGCACACACGGACCCACACGGACGTACATACGGACCAACACAGACGCACACACGGACCCACGTGGATGCATGCATGGACCCGCGCGGACGCACGCACGCACAGACGAACACGGACGCACGCGGACCCTGGCTACACACGGAGTGGAGTTTGTGTGTCCTCCCCTGTTCTGCAGAGCGAGTGAGTGAATGTGCGAGTGCGTGCGAGTGGAGATTGTATTCTCTCCCCCTGCTCTGCATGGCTTTCCTCCCGTTTCTCTGCCTCGTTCCCATAATCACACAAACACAATAACCGTGCAACGTAACTGAAACTATGGCCCAAAACACCCCAGTGCTGGGAGTTTAGATGCCAATGACTTGCTCGATATTACAAATAGCAACTTCACATTCTCCTGCAAAAACGTAATTAATGACGCCGCGGGGTTTTATACCGCGCCCTTCACTTTCAGTGGGGGGGGGGGGGGGCAGCCACATTTGTAAAGGGCACCCCCAGTAACAGCTGCCCCTGTGTGGGACAGCGAGACTGAGCACCCGGCCTGCAAAGCGGCCATCAGATTGCCAGTAGGAGGAGATAAAACGAAAACTATTTTTCCTTTTACAAGGTAAGGCCCACTTGAGCTCGATAACAACTTATTCAGAAAGTGACCCAGCCATCACAGATGACAGCTCAACGAAGCGGCTTATCATCATCACCACCACGTGGAAATGTGTCGACACTCTGAACGTGTGACGCCGATTCGAAATGTGGAAGGAAAAATTGGAGGACCCGAAGAAAATTCCACGCTGCCGCAGGGAGAGAGCTAAAGAGAGGACACGCTAAATATAGAAGAGGCATCAGGGTCGGGATCGAACTCCTGACGGACCGCCTGTATACCAGGCGAGGTAGTTAACATCTCCTAGCCACTGTGATGATGGTGAGAGAAAGAGACACGCAAACTCCAAATATGCAGCAGCATGCGTCAGGGTCGGGATCGAACTCCTGACGGACCGCCTGTATACCAGGCGAGGTAGTTAACATCTCCTAGCCACCACGGCGCCCCATCCCTGTCGCCCCCCACGGACACGCGCACACACGATCTCGCGGTCGCGTTGCCGTATGCACGTGACCGCACGCGCGACCGCTCCCCCCCCCCCCGTGTCTCTGCCCACCTCCGTGAGCTGCTCGTTCTGGAACATCTGCAGCTGCTGCTGGAAGCCGAGGTTGGGGTTGGCGCAGGTCCTGGCCGTCTTCACCGCCACCAGGGCCTCCTCCCAGCCCAGCGACGTCACCGTCATGATGTAGGCCACCACCATGGTGACGCTCCGGGACACGCCCGCCAGGCTGTGGACACAGCGGCGACGACGATGACGACGACGACGACGACTCAACGGCGATCGCAGCCTCGCGTCGATTGTTGATTCGCACACGAGCCACGCGCGACAACCGACGAGGTTGGTTTGCAAAGAGTGGCGTGGTGGGTGGGTTGGTGGGTGAGTTGGTAGGAGAATTTGTGGGTGGGTGGGTGAGTGGGTGAATGAGTGGGTGAGTTGGTAGGAGAATTTGTGGGTGGGTGAGTGAGTGGGTGAATGAGTGGGTGAGTTGGTAGGAGAATTTGTGAGTGGGTGGGTTGGGTGAGTTGGTGTTTGTGGGTGGTGGGTGAGTGGGTGAGCTGGTAGAATTTGTGGTGGGTGGGTGAGTGAGTGGGTGAGCGGGTGAGTTGGTAGGAGAATTTGTGGGTGGGTGGGTGAGAGTAGGTGAATGAGTGGGTGCGCGGGTGGATGAGTAGGTGAATAAGTGGGCAGGTGAGTGAGTAGGTGAATGAGTTGGTGGGTGAGTAGGGGAGTGAGTAGGTGAACGAGTGGGCGGGTGGATGAGTAGGTGAATGAGTGGAGGGTGAGTAGGGGAGTGAGTAGGTGAATGAGTGGGTGGGTGAATGAGGTGAATGAGTGGGTGGGCAGGTGAGTAGGTGAATGGGTGGGTGGGTGAATGAGTGAGTGGGTCACCGTGTGAGTGGATGATTGTGTGGATGATTGTGTAGATGATTGTGTGGATGAGTGTGCGAGTGAATGAGTGGGTAGGTGGTGAGTGTACAGTATCACAAAGCAGCATTCAATAAAGTCACAAAAACCACATGCGTAACGAACAACAAACAGTACATCAGTGACGGCATGATAGTGGTAGGACTGTCCTTGGACCACATAACTGAATGCAGAAGTGAAAGAAAGACCTGCTTGGGTCTCCCCGCAGATACAAGTCGACAACCACGAGGGTGAGAGTGACAGAGAAGAATGCATACAGAGAGAGAGAGAGTCAGAGTCAGCCCAGGGGTGGTTAAGTGAAACCGCGGCATGCATACACGTCACGTACATTTGTTGAACTTCGTTCGCGCTGCACGTAGCCAACCGTGCGGAGGGAAGGACAACAAACTAATTGCAAAAATGAGTTCTAAAGAAATGAGTTCGTCAATCTAGATGATTTAATAGCTCCAGTGGCGGCTTCCTGATGTCAGACGGAAGAACGTTCCAGACGGCCGCAGAAGCAGCGCATCTCAAAGTGCCGCGCGATGCGGTGACCACCGTCTTTGTCGTCCTTCCCCCGCACCTCCGATCGGCACGGTCGGCTACGTACGAGGGCGAGAGAAGTTTAACGTACGTGCGTGGAGAGAGACGCTGAAAAGTTCTGAACTCATGATGATCAACGCAAATTGCCATAGATTTGAAGCTTTCGTGACTGCAAGGATTCATACTCTTAGGTTTTTTCGGTAAAGTCACGTAGGTAAAAAAATGTTAATTAATAAAAGTTAATAAAACAAATTAAAAAATTCACGACGTTTCGGAAGCAACACAAGCCTCCGTCTTCAGGTGGAACCGTCACAGCCACGACAGCTGTATCAAGTAAATGAGAGATCCTTACCCGTACCCGGCCGCACCAGGGTTGCAAACGGGTACCCGTACCCGGCCGTACCCGTACCCTACCCGATACCCGGCCGGGTACGGGTATCGCATACCCGATTGCGACCTCCGTGATCAAGCCATATTGCAGGCGCGGGTAGGTTGATTCTAGGAACTTGAATTGTGAGAAGAGACAAGACGTTGGGAAATGAGTGACAAACAGTTACCAGTGACTCACGGCCTACACGTACCCGAGTGCCGCTGTTTTACTTGTGTGCGCGTGCAGTTTCAGCGGCTCCAACGGTGAACCGGAAAACGGCCAAGAGGTGGGAGAGAAACCCAACGGAGAGGGGGAACTTACCAGTGAACAAGGCAGCCCTTCTTTTCCAAGCGGCACTTGTGGATGAACTGGATGCAATCTTTAAAATGCTGCGTCCTGACGGAAGAGAGAAAAGATGAGCGCGCATGAAACACACGCAACGCGTTTTCACGACAACGCCGGTCTTCCGTGAGTGAACACTTATGGCTATGAGATGTTAACTACCTCGCCTGGTGTACAGGTCGTGGGTTCGATCCCGACCTTGACGCCTGCTGCTGTATATTGGAGTTTGCGTGTCTCTCTCTCATCATCATCACGGTGGCTAGGAGATGTTAACTACCTCGCCTGGTATACAGGAGGTCGTGGGTTCAATCCCAACCCTGACACCGTCTGCTGTGTATTTGGAATTTGCTTGTTCTCCTCGTGGCCACGTAGATTTTTCTCCGGGTCCTCCGGTTTTCCCTCCACTCGCAGAGTATTTGGCTGCTATAAATTACACGTGACAAGCCACTTCGGTGAGCTATCGATTGTGGCCAGGTCGCTTCTGAGAAAGAGCTACATCGCTTAGTGGGCCTTTCCTGGTTAAATAAAACAAAGTAAATCTTAAATTTCGATTTAAAGCTTTCGTGACTGCAGGGATTCATCTTCTTGGTTCTTTCGGTAAAGTCACGTAGAAGGGAAGTAATAAAATAATAAAAATAAAACATAATAAAATAATTCTCAGACGTGTCTCCCCGACAGCCCTGTCTTCACCTGAGAACGGGTCGAAACGTCGTGAGAATTATTTTATTATGTTTTATTTTATTAATTTATTACTTCCTTCTACGTGACTTTACCGAAAGAACAAGAAGATGAANGTNAATTTTTACGAAANCGCAGTGCGATGCTGTGACCTCTGTTGATNCACAAAATTTTCGGTTCCCCGGTTCTCACCCGGACAAATGCGTGAATCAAAACTCGTCTAAAAACGGGGGTTGGGGGCTGCGTGTGCGCAAGGGATTACATGGCGGTGGAACTCACTCTGACGAAGCTGTCGGAACTTGGATGCAGAGGTACAAAACGGTCATTTCCTACGCGAAGAAACGGCGAGCAGATGGAAGGAAAACTGACAAGGTGGGGGAGGGNGGGGAGTGGTTCGTAANGGGCCCAGGTCAGGGACACTTTGACGTCGATTCAGCTGGGCAAGCCCCGTCCAAGTTCAAGTTCATGTATTAGGTATAGCCCTGTGAGCCGTTCGGCTCTTGAATCGGGTGCAACCGCATCAAACAAAAAACATGAACAAGAAAACATCTTAAAGTGAATATGTGCAAACAGAAAATCCAAGAAAAGACAGCAAATATGCAGAAAAGCACCATACACCAACGCTGTGTGCAAAAATCCCAGTGGGATGCAAGTCAAACAACAACAACCACAAGACAACTTAGATTAAGGCCATCAGTCTAACTGTACTAAACAAACAAACATGGCCAAACCAAAAAACTTTTCGAAAAATCACCAAAATAAAGCCATAAAAGCAATGAAACAATGATCATAGAAACTGTGACCGAATTTTCACAATAAACGTAACAACATGTACTACCAAACCTGCAGCCATAGCTGGCTGCATGAGTCACTCCACAACAGCAGGAGCATCAGTCGGAGTATCAACATTTTTCAATGCACCTTTAAGATCAGCACACTAAATCAAAACACAGATCATACTTTGTGTTGAAGCGCTAGCACTGTGTGATTCACGACCAGTAGGTCGACAAAGGCGAAGTCAGAGAGTCAGTGCACATCAAGTTGTGTGCTGGTTTGATCCAGAGGTCGCAACCGGGTACCCGATACCCGTACCCTACCCGATACCCGGCTACCCGTACCCAGGTACCCATTTGCGACCCTGGTGCGGCCGGTACGGGTACGGGTAAGGAATCAAAACCCGGTGGGCTAAAGCAGTGAACTATTTGTCTTTTGTCAACGTTACACTTTTTTACTGATTGGCCGTGTCGGGTGGTGGAGGGTTACGACACATTTATAAATAACGCGATCTAAACCCAAAAACGCTGATTGTGAATAACATGGTCGCGAAAGCCTTACTACGTGTTAAACTGAATCAAAACCCGTTTGCGACCTCTGGTTTGACCTCTGGCACGTGGAGCTACAGGGCCCACCCCTGCCCCCTCCCCCTCGTGGTGGTGGCCCACACCTCCAGAGCCTCCCTGGCCGCGTCGTGCACCGACAGGATGTGGCTGATGTTGTGATCCCGCAGCTGCTTCAAGTCGGCGGAATCTGGCGAGGTGGGGGAGGGAGGGAGGGGGGGGTCAAAGTAAACATCAGCATGGCAGATCTCACACAAACACAACAACAGACAAAGATCTCCTCCCGTGCAGCCCCGCCCCCCTTCCAATGCGTTATCATGCGCACCAACAGGGACTTGCGCACACCACCCGGCCAAATGTCTCTGGGTCGATCAAAGGAGCCGCCACCCTTGTGGAAAGTCAGCCATGGTACCATCCTGTGGATATGCTCGTCCTCGCCCATGGAACGTGGAATTTCCACGACCGACACAAGAGGGACGCGAAATCAGATGTTTGTTTTGAGCCGAGAGATCATTCGGCTTTCTTTGAAAGTTTTTTCAAAGAATTTTCCAAATTTCTGGTGTAAATGCTTCACCCCGAGCTCTCATACTCTGATGGTGCATTGTCTTTGAGTTGCGCGCCTTTTGGCGTCATCTGGTCCAACCCATGTGAGACAAGGCTCTAAGGAAAGCTGTCTCGGGTGTGGACCAATCAACTTCAAGGACAGTGCATATCATTATCATTATCAGAGTTGTTTCTTTTTGTTTGCATTTTGACTGCTTGTGTTGCGGTTATTGCAAACATGATGCCTTGTATAAAGGTGTCAGTTTTGTACCAGTTTAAAGGGTAAAAACCTATCACTATATTTTGCCACTGGTAAAGGAGGTCTCATAGTGTAAATGCTTACCCGAGCTCTCAATACTCTGATAGTGCGCTGTTTTTGAGTTGTACGCCTTTTGGCGTCATCTGGTCCAACCCATGTGAGACTAGGCTCTAAGGAAAGCTGTCTCGGGTGTGGACAAATCAACTTCAAGGACAGTGCATATCATTATCAGAGTTGTTTCTTTTTGTTTGCATTTTGACTGCTTGTGTTGCGGTTATTGCAAACATGATGCCTTGTATAAAGGTGTCAGTTTTGTACCAGTTTAAAGGGTAAAAACCTATCACTATATTTTGCACTGGTAAAGGAGGTCTCATAGTGTAAATGTACCCGAGCTCTCAATACTCTGATAGTGCGCTGAGTTGTAGCGTCATCTGGTCCAACACCATGGAGACTAGGCTCTAAGGAAAGCTGTCCGGGTNGGACAAATCGACTTCAAGGACAGTGCATATCATATCATTATCAGAGTTGTTTCTTTTTGTTTGCATTTTGACTGCTTGTGTTGCGGTTTTAATGATGCCTTGTATAAAGGTGTCAGTTTTGTACCAGTTGAAAAAAAACACACTATATTTTGCCACTTAAGGTTGTGCGCAACATGTCGTGCTCCCGATATCCACCAAAAAGTACAACAGAACTCAGTGGGACCTTGGGTAAAATACAAATAGCATTGCCAGAAAACCAGAAATAACATATTACGATTTAAAATGCATTTTAAATACTGCACCTTTAATGTTGCCCAGGTACAAGCCTTCCAACACCTGCAAATACACACACAAAAGCATGCAATTTAATGTTGAGCACAACATTTTTTTTTCTCAATACAAAACAAGTTTATATTCTTTGGTTCTTTTGGTAAAGTCGCGTAGGCAGAAATAAATTAAATCACGACGTTTCGGATGCTTGTGTTGCGTCCGAAACACAACACAAACGTAGTGCATAGTAGTGTAGTGCATAGTAGTGTATAGTAGTGTAGTGTATAGTAGTGTAGTGTATTGTAGTGTAGTGTATTGTAGTGTATAGTAGTGTAGTGTATAGTAGTGTAGTGTATAGTAGTGTAGTGTATAGTAGTGTAGTGTATAGTAGTGTATAGTGTAGTGTATAGTTGTATAGTAGTGTATAGTGTAGTATAGTGTAGTGTATAGTAGTGTAGTGTATAGTAGTGTAGTGTATAGTGTAGTAGTGTAGTGTATAGTAGTGTAGTGTATAGTAGTGTAGTGTATAGTAGTGTAGTGTATAGTAGTGTAGTGTATAGTTAGTGTATAGTGTAGTGTATAGTAGTGTAGTGTATGGTAGTGTAGTGTATAGTAGTGTATAGTGTAGTGTAGTGTAGTCACGTACACTATACATCTATACACTACACTGTAGTGTATAGTGTAGTAGTAGTGTAGTGTAGTGTATAGTAGTGTATAGTGTATAGTAGTAGACGTGGGATCTTTGCTTGGCAATGATAGCAACTTTTCGTGTCGTGAGATATGGAGGCGGACACCCCCCTTTGGTTGATGGTCTTCATTCAGCAGCGGATAGACCATGTCTGATGGCTGTTGCGGTGAGCGCGAACGATTCCCACTCACGGCCACACCACGATCATTAGAACCGGTTCTGAGCCTTCTCCAGGTCGACTCAGCCTCAAATGCGTATCCGGCGCGCTGTGTAGGAAACGTTGCCACTTGGGGGGAGACAAAGGCGGTCGGGCGTGGTTTTCTGGCCACGTCACCCACCCGCTCGTGTGTCACAGTGCCGGTAGCCTTCATAGCTGCTGCTGCTTGCTAACAGCACTGTTACAGGCTACACGGGGTTCTTTGTTTTGGTGTCTCTGTGTTGGCGCGTGGCAGTGAAGAACCCGACAAACCGGATTGTTGTGGGCGGCAAGGCTGGACTTGCCGCTCACTCCAACCCGAGCGTGACCCTGGCCACAACACCCACCACGTGACCCTGGCCACAACACCCACCACGTGACCCTGGCCACAACATCCACCACGTGACCCTGGCCACAACACCCACCACGTGACCCTGGCCACAACACCCACCACGTGACCCTGGCCACAACACCCACCACGTGACCCTGGCCACAACACCCACCATGTGACCCTGGCCACAACATCCACCACGTGACCCTGGCCACAACACCCACCACGTGACCCTGGCCACAACACCCACCATGTGACCCTGGCCACAACATCCACCACGTGACCCTGGCCACAACACCCACACGTGACCCTGGCCACAACATCCACCACGTGACCCTGGCCACAACATCCACCACGTGGTTCTGGCCACAACATCGACCACGTGGTTCTGGCCACAACACCCACCACGTGACCCTGGCCACAACACCCACCACGTGACCCTGGCCACAACACCCACCACGTGACCCTGGCCACAACACCTCCACATGACCCTGGCCACAACACCCACCACGTGGTCTGGCCACAACACCACCACGTGGCTTGACCACAACACCCCCACGGGCTTTGCCTGTTGCTTGCACATGCACTCGGGGAACGGTGGGGCAGCGGTTAGCGCGCTGCGCTACGAACCTGGGCGACCCGAACTCCGCTCGCGGCCACCACCACCAACACCACCAACANCACCACCACAACACCACCAACAACACACCACCAACACCACCAACAACAACACCACCACCAACACCACCACCAACAACACCACCACCAACACCACCACCACCAACAACACCCCACCAACAACACCACCACCAACAACATCACCAACAACACCACCAACAACACCACCACCAACNACCCACCAACAACACCACCACCACCAACAAACACCACCACCAACACCACCACCACCAACACACCAACCACCAACACAACAACACCACCACCAACACCACCACCAACAACACACCACACAACAACACACCAACAACAACACACCACCACCAACAACACCACCACCACCACACACCAACAACAACACCANCACCAACACCACCAACCAACCACCACCACCAACACCACCACCAACACACCACCACCAACAACACCACCACCAACAACACCACCACCNACAAATAACACCACCACCAACACCACCAACAACACCACCACATCATCACCACCACCACCAACAACACCNCTACCACCACCAACAANACCACCACCACCAACACCACCACAACACCACCACGTTTCGGTGCACACCACCACCAACACCACCACCAACACCACCAACAANACCACCACCACCACCACAACAACACCACCACCAACAACACACCACCAGCAACACCACCACAACAACACCACCCAATCACCACCACCAACAACACACCACNAACAACACCACCACCACCAAATCACCACCACCCACACCACCACCAACACCACCAACAACACCACCACCAACAACACCACCACCACCACCAANACCACCACCACCAACAACAACACCACCACCAACACCACCACCAACNACCACACAACCACACCACACCACCACCACCNACAACACCACCACCAACACCACCACCACCACCACAACCACCACCACCACCACCAACAACAATGCCACCACCACCACCACCAACACCACCACCACCAACAACACCACAACACCACCAACAACCACCACCACCCACNACACCACCACCAACAACACCACCACCACNAACACCAANACCACCACCACACCAACAACACCACCACCACCAACACCACCACAACACCACCACCAACACCACCACCACCAACACCACCACCAACAACACACCAACACCACCACCACCACCAACACANCACCACCAACAACACCACCAACACCACCACCAACAACACACCCCACCACCAACAACACANCACCAACAACACCACACCAACACCACCACCAACAACAACACCACCACCAACAACACCACCAACAACACCACCACCACCAACAACACCACCACCAACAACCACCAACAACACCACCACACCACACCAACACCACCACCAACAACAACAACACCACCAACAACACCACCACACAACAACACCACCACCAACACCACCACCACCACCNAAAACACCACCACCACCAACACCACCACCAACACCACCACACCACAAACAACACCCACCACCACCACCAACAACACCACCACCAACACCACCACCAACACCACCACCACCAACACCACCACCACCAACACACCACATCAACACCACACCAACACCACCACCATCAACACCACCACCAACAACACCACCACCAACAACACCAACACCACCACCACCACCACCAACAACACCAACACCACCACCACCAACACACCAACAACCACACCACACCAACAACACCACCACCACCACCAACAACACCACCACCAACAACACCACACCACCAACAACACCACCACCACCAACAACACCACCACCAACACCACCACCACCACAACAACACCACCACCACCACCTTGTCATGTGAAACAGGCGAACTGGCTTCGCTCTCACCTTGTCATGCCGTTCCCCATCGCACGCGACGCCTTTGGGACGGTTTAAACGAACAGCAAATCGGCGAGTGGTGGTGAGGGTGATGGTGGTGAGGTGGTGGGTGGTGGTGGTGATGGTGGGGGTGGTGATGGTGGTGTTGATGGTTGTGGTGATGGTGGGTGGTGTGGTGATGGGGTGATGGTGATGATGGTGATGGTGGTGTTGATGGTTGTGGTGATGGTGGGGGTGGTGGTGGTGATGGGGTGATGGTGATGAGGTGTGGTGGTGTTGATGGTTGTGGTGATGGTNGGGGTGGTGGTGGTGATGGTGGTGGTGGGGTGGTGATGGTGATGGTGGGGTGTTGGTGGTGGTGGGTGGTGAGGTGGTGATGTGGTGTGGTGGTGGGGTGGTGATGGTGGTGATGGGGTGGTGGTGATGTGGGGTGGTGGTGATGGGGTTGGTGATGAGGTTGGTGATGATGGTGGTGATGGTGGTGGTGATGATTGTGGTGGTCGTCTTTGTAAACACGGCGCCTGGGTAGCTCTTCGGTGGATGGAAGGAGGGAGGGATGGATGGAGGGGCGTTTGTTTTAAAAGTTGTTACGAACAAGGCGAAACGACGCAGCCTTCGAGATCACCACTCGCTCACGCGCAGCGCACTGTACACACTGTACCGCTGTGCCCACGGCTACCGCTTCCTTCTGCGCGGGTGACGTCATCGGTGTCTAGCGTGACGTCACGGTGACGATTCGTTGTGAGTTCGACGTCACTTTTCAAGACGTCATCAGCATTTTCACTTCCGCGTCTTCACTTCCGTGACGTCATCCGTGTCTTCGCTTCCGTGACGTTGCGGTGTCTTCAATTTCGTGACGTCAACCGCGTCTTCAACTTTCGTGACGTCATGTGCTGTTCGCGATGCCCGCCGTGTCCTCACTTCCGTGACGTAATCCGTGTCTTCCACTACCATGACGTCATCCACATGTTAATTTATGTGACGTCACTCCACATTTTATCTTCCGTGACGTCATTTGAGTTTTCACATCCGTGACGTCACGCACATAATTTGCATCATAACTTACACACACATGGGACCTCCTTTGCCAGTAACAAAATATGTGAAGAGGTGTTCCCCATTACTCTCATAGTGGCTGAGTCTTTGTGCTGTGTACGCCTTTAGGCCTCCTCTGGTCTAAGGGCCGTCCATAAATGACGTCACGCACCTGGGGGGGGGGGGTCAGACATTTGTGACGATGTGTGACGACAACACGTTCTACTTAATTAAATAGACTTTTCAATAAATGTTTTCTCCTACAACATCAGAGTGCAGCGGTACATTAAATACGCACTACAAGACAATAATTTAAAGCGATTTGAAGCATGTTTTATTTTGGGGGGGCAGAGCTTTGTGACGTCATATTTGAGGGGGGTCTGACTTTTTGTGACGTCGTGACGAGGGGGGGGGGGTCAAAAATTGTCCAAAATGCGTGACGTCATTTATGGACGGACCCTAAGAGCTGCTAAAAAGCTCTTTTTTTCCCCACAGATGTCCAATCAGGGCGGGTCACAAGGTTATAGCACACACTCACTGACCCACTCACTCACTCACTGACTCACACACTCAGGCACACTCACTCACTCAATGGCTCACACACTCCCTGGCACACTCACTCACTCAATGGCTCACACACTCACTGGCACACTCACACACTCACTGGCTCACACACTCACTGGCACACTCACTCACTCAATGGCTCACACACTCACTGGCACACTCACTCACTCAATGGCTCACACACTCACTGGCACACTCACACACTCACTGACCCACTCACTCACTCACTGACTCACACACTCATCTGGCACACTCACTCACTCAATGGCTCACACACTCACTGGCACACTCACTCACTCAATGGCTCACACACTCACTGGCACACTNACACACTCACTGACTCACACACTCACTGGTCCACTCACACACTCAATGACTCACTCACTCACTGACTCACACACTCACTGGCACACTCACTCACTCAATGGCTCACACACTCACTGGCACACTCACACACTCACTGACTCACACACTCACTGACCCACTCACTCACTCACTGACTCACACACTCAGGCACACTCACTCACTCAATGGCTCACACACTCACTGGCACACTCACTCACTCAATGGCTCACACACTCACTGGCACACTCACTCAATGGCTCACTCACTCACTGGCACACTCACTCACTGACCCACTCACTCACTCACTGGTCCACTCACACACTCAGGCACACTCACTCACTCAATGGCTCACACACTCACTGGCACACTCACTCAATGGCTCACTCACTCACTGGCACACTCACTCACTGACCCACTCACTCACTCACTGGTCCACTCACACACTCACTGGCACACTCACTCACTCAATGACTCACACACTCACTGGCACACTCACTCACTCAATGGCTCACTCACTCACTGGCACACTCACTCACTGACCCACTCACTCACTCACTGGTCCACTCACACACTCACTGGCACACTCACTCACTCAATGACTACTCACTGGCACACTCACTCACTCAATGGTGGCACACTCACTCACTGACTGGCTGGTGAGGTCTGTCAATCACTAGTCCTGGCGTGTGAGTGGCTGGTGTGGTGTGTTAATGACTNGTCTGGCGTGTGAGTGGCTGGTGTGGTGTGTTAATGACTAGTCCTGGCGTGTGAGTGGCTGGTGAGGTGTGTTAATGACTGGTGCTGGCGTGTGAGTGGCTGGCGTGGTGTGTTAATGACTGGTGCTGGCGTGTGAGTGGCTGGTGAGGTGTGTTAATGACTGGTGCTGGCGTGTGAGTGGCTGGTGTGGTGTGTTAATGACTGGTGCTGGCTTCTGATTGGTCCTTCCCGCTGCAGTGCCAAGATTAACACACGCCCCCTCCCAGCCAGCCAATAATGAACGAGCCCGCTGTTGCCCTGGCAACGTGGTGTGTGTGTGTACGAGAAAGTTAGTCTCTGTGTCTACAACCCGCGTTCATTAAACGGCGTTAACCCACCACGTTGTAAGCAAACACGTGTTATTATTATTATTAATATTGGTTAAGTTAACCAGGAGCGGTGGTGGTGGTAAAGCCTCTGAAAGAAAGACCTTGAACCTCATCTGACTTGAGTCAGATAACCAACACGTCCCTCCACGTACGGCGCGAAAGAAGTTCAACACATTCTAGATTTGAAGCTTTCGTGACTGCAAGGATTTCATATTCTTAGGTTTTTTTGGTAAAGTCACGTAGGTAAAAAAAATTAAAATGAATCACTTGATACAGCAAGCGTGCTGTGACGGTTCCACTGAAACGTCGTGATTTTTATTTTATTTTTATTTTACTTTCATTAATTTTTTTTTACCTATGTGACTTTACCGAAAAAAACTAATAAGTTCAACACACACACACATTACACACGTGCAGGTACTGCTGCTACTGCTGCTGCGTCTGCGTCGTTACTAACACGCACGGCTTCTTGTGAGCGAGCAACTTTTAGAATCAGAATCTGCATTGATACTGGGGGAAATCCGATGAGCTGTGAAGCTCTTTGATAGATGTACAGAAAGGGAGCACGTGGTCAGAACGTAACAACAACAATTTAAAAAAATACCACCAAAGGAATGCAAAATAGAGGAAAGGTAAAACACATCGCTTTGAAAAAAAATGCAAATTAAACTAAAACTTTTTTTAAATTTTACTGAAATAATTTGCTTCTTTTAATTTTTTATTTAACTCATTTCGTCTGTTGTATTCTCAAAAAGAAATCTTGTAACTCTATTTTTACACACTTCCCAATGTGGCATTGACTGCAAACTTGGTATAGCTGTGTCATACTGATGACAACACGATTTTCTATCATAAACAATCCAAGACATATATTGTAAAACTTTTTACACGCTTTTATTGAACTTACTGTGTGTGTGTTGTTGTATCCAAAAATCTTGTCTGGACCTTTTGCAGCTGTTTAGACTAATTTAGGGTGCCGATTCCAAATCTGATCTCAGATTTGCTCTATCACATCTCATTTTTATGCTATCGGCATACCCCATTTTCATTGATTTTACCCGAAATTAACTCTGTCACTTATGATTGCAGGTTGTTGCGAGTCAGTGACTGCTTTCGTGTTAAAATATGGTGCTGTATTTTTAGGATAGTGTGTTTATAATATCATTTTATGTAGATATCCACATTTATTTAATGTTTTTCTTCTGCAGTTTTTATTGAAAATGCAATATTTGATATCTCAAAAACTGATGTGATGGACAAAACTGATGCCAGATTCGGAATCAGCACCCCTTAAACTTACCTTAAAACCGTTGGAATACCTTATGCCAGAAAAATTGTGTTGACCAGTGTTAGTAATACATCGGCATTTTGCGACCCCGCTGCCACTGTGTAGCATATTATTATGTGCCAGGGACTCTATGAGATGATAGGACAATAGTTGAAAGAAGTTCAACATATATACAGCCCATAAGACGAGCAATTGAGNAAAAAACATAGACTCTGGTATTGGCCGCGTAAACAAAGCGGTGCTTGTAAAATCTTGCTGCTTGAGTGTAGTGTGGTACCTGTGTGTGGGTGTGTCTGTGGTGTGTGTGTGTGGGTGGCTATGTGGGTGGGTGAGTGTGTGNCTGTGTGGNTGTGTGTGTGTGGGTGGCTATGTGGGTGGGTGAGTGTGTGGGTGAGTGTGTGTCTGGCTGTGTGGGTGGGTGAGTGTGTGTGGGTGTGTGGGTGTGTGTGTGTGTGTGGGTGTGTGTGTGGGTGTGTGGCTGTGTGGGTGAGTGTGTGGGTGTGTGGCTGTGTGGGTGAGTGTGTGGGTGTGTGAGCGTGTGGATGTGTGGGTGGGTGAGTGTGTGGGTGGCTGTGTGGGTGGGTGGCTGTGTGGGTGGCTGTGTGGGTGAGTGTGTGGATGTGTGGGTGGGTGTGAGTGTGGGTGGGTGAGTGTGTGTCTGTGTGGGTGTGTGGGTGGCTATGTGGGTGGGTGAGTGTGTGGGTGAGTGTGTGTCTGGCTGTGTGGGTGGGTGAGTGTGTGTGGGTGTGTGTGTGGGTGTGTGGCTGTGTGGGTGAGTGTGTGGGTGTGTGAGCGTGTGGATGTGTGGTGGGTGAGTGTGTGGGTGGCTGTGTGGTGGGTGGCTGTAATGGGTGGGTGGCTGTGTGGGTGGATGTGTGGGTGGGTGTGTGTGGGTGGGTGAGTGTGTGGCTGTGTGGGTNAGTGTGTGGCTGTGTGTGTGTGTTTGGCTGTGTGTGTGGGTGTGAGTGAGTGTGACTGTGTGGGAGGGTGAGGGGGTGGGGGCCTTTGTGCGTGTNCCGCAGGAGGTAGTCGCCTGACTATGGCCCCCTATTCGGTGNCCCCCGCCCCCCCCAGGCTCAGAGGAAGACTGTGACGAGGACTGTGAGGGCCTTTTGTGTGCCACCGTGAGAAGCCGTCTTTCTGACGCGCGTCGCCAGGGGCAACGTGACGTAGAGCAGCACACACACACACACACTCACCTGTGTGTGTGTGTGTGCGGCTTCCGACTCGCTCGCGCACACGCAGGTACACACACACAGGTACACACGCGCAGGTACACACACACACTCACCTGTGTGTGTGTGTGTGCGGCTTCCGACTCGCTCGCACACACGCAGGTACACACACACACACACAGGTACACACACACAGGTACACACTCACACAGGTACACACACACTCACCTGTGTGTGTGTGTGTGTGCGGCTTCCGACTCGCTCGCACACACGCAGGTACACACACACACACACAGGTACACACTCACAGGTACACACTCACACAGGTATACACTCACACACTCACCTATGTGTTTGTGTGTGTGCGGCTTCCGACTCGCTCGCACACACGCAGGTACACACACACACAGGTACACACGCACACACACACAGGTACACACACACTCACCTGTGTGTGTGTGTGTGCGCGGTTTCCGACTCGCTCGCACACACGCAGGTAACCACACAGGTACTCACTCACAGGTACACACACACAGGTACACACACACACACACACTCACCTGTGTGTGTGTGCGGCTTCCGACTAGCTCGCACACACACAGGTAACCACACAAGTACACACTCACAGGTATACACACACGCATAGGTACACACTCACAGGTATACACACACATAGGTACACACTCACAGGTACACACACACACACAGAGACACACAGGTATACACACACACAGGTAAACACACACTCACAGGTACACACACACACACACACACACAGGTACACACGCACAGGTACACACACACACACAGGTACACACACAGGTACACACAGGTACACACACACACAGGTACACACACAGGTACACACACAGGTACACACACAGGTGCACACGCGCACACAGGTGCACACTCACAGGTACACACACACACAGGTACACACACACAGGTACACACACACAGGTACACACACAGGTNCACACACACAGGTGCACACACACAGGTCACACACAGTACACACGCACAGGTACACACACACAGGTNCACACACACAGGTACACACACACAGGTGCACACGCGCACACAGGTGCACACTCACAGGTACACACTCACAGGTACACACACACAGGTGCACACACACACACAGGTACACACACACAGGTACACACACACAGGTACACACACACAGGTACACACCCACAGGTACACACCCACAGGTGCACACACAGGTACACACACAGGTACACGCGCACCGCGCGAGCCCACTAAGACGACCACCTCTCCCTTGTGCTCTGCAGGTGACGGTGCGCGACCTCCCGCGTAGCACCACCACCGCCACCACAAACACCACCACCACCACCGCCACCACCAACACCACCATGTCCAGGTTCCGCCAGGTGAAGCCGTCTCTGCCCACGCCGGAGCGACCGCCGCCACGGCCACCACCACCACCACCATCGCCGGCATCGTCGGCATCATCGTCATCGCCGGCCGTGGGGGGCTGGAGGTGGTGGCGAGCCGCTACGAGGTACAGCGCAGGTTGGGAGCCGGCAGCTTCGGCAGCGTCTACCTGGTGCGGGATCTCAAGGCCGCTGCTGCTGCTGGTGGTAGTGGTGGCGGTGGTGAGGCCATGTGAGTATTGTTACTCTGAGGTTTTTTCGGTAAAGTCACGTAGGTGACTCACCTGCTCGCCCGCTCGCCCGCTCACCCGCTCACTCGCTCACTCACCCCACTCACCCACCACTCACTCACTCACTCACCCACCACTCACNCACTCACCCACCCACCACTCACTCACTCACTCACCCACCACTCACTCTCTCACCCGCTCACTCTCTCACCCGCTCACTCTCTCACCCGCTCACTCGCTCACCTGCTCACCCACCACTCACTCACTCTCTCACCTGCTCACCCACCACTCACTCACTCTCTCACCTGCTCACTCTCTCACCTGCTCACCCACCACTCACTCACTCTCTCACCTGCTCACTCTCTCACCCGCTCACCCGCTCACCTGCTCACCCACCCGCTCACCCACTCACCCGCTCACTCACTCACCCAGCGCTCGGTTATTCACTCGCTCGCTCGCACAACGGTCTGCCAAGGCCGCTGCTGATGCAGGTGTGTGCTGATGCTGCAGGTGTGTGTTGATGCAGGTGTGTGTTGATGCTGCAGGTGTGTGCTGCTGCTGCAGGCGTGTGTTGATGCAGGTGTGTGCTGCTGCTGCAGGTGTGTGCTGCTGCTGCAGGCGTGTGTTGATGCAGGTGTGTGCTGATGCTGCAGGTGTGTGCTGCTGCTGCAGGTATGTGTTGATGCAGGTGTGTGCTGATGCTGCAGGTGTGTGCTGCTGCTGCAGGCGTGTGTTGATGCAGGTGTGTGCTGATGCTGCAGGCGTGTGTTGATGCAGGTGTGTGCTGATGCTGCAGGTGTGTGTTGATGCAGGTGTGTGCTGATGCTGCAGGCGTGTGCTGATGCAGGCGTGTGTTGATGCAGGTGTGTGCTGATTCTGCAGGTGTGTGCTGATGCTGCAGGTGTGTGCTGATGCTGCAGGTGTGTGTTGATGCAGGTGTGTGCTGATGCTGCAGGCGTGTGTTGATGCAGGTGTGTGCTGATGCTGCAGGTGTGTGTTGATGCAGGTGTGTGCTGATGCTGCAGGCGTGTGCTGATGCAGGTGTGTGTTGATGCAGGTGTGTGCTGATGCAGGTGTGTGCTGATGCTGCAGGTGTGTGCTGATGCAGGTGTGTGTTGATGCAGGTGTGTGCTGATGCTGCAGGTGTGTGTTGATGCAGGTGTGTGCTGATGCTACAGGTGTGTGTTGATGCAGGTGTGTGCTGATGCTGCAGGTGTGTGCTGATGCTGCAGGTGTGTGCTGAAGCAGGTGTGTGCTGAAGCAGGTGTGTGCTGATGCTGCAGGTGTGTGCTGAAGCAGGTGTGTGCTGAAGCAGGTGTGTGCTGATGCAGGTGTGTGCTGAAGCAGGTGTGTGCTGAAGCAGGTGTGTGCTGATGCTGCAGGTGTGTGCTGAAGTAGGTGTGTGCTGAAGCAGGTGTGTGCTGATGCAGGTGTGTGCTGATGCTACAGGTGTGTGCTGAAGCAGGTGTGTGCTGAAGCAGGTGTGCTGAAGCAGGTGTGTGCTGATGCTGCAGTGTGTGCTGATGCTGCAGGTGGTGTTGATGCAGGTGGTGCTGATGCAGGTGGTGCTGATGCNTGTGTGTGCTGATGCTGCAGGTGTGTGCTGAAGCATGTGTGTGCTGATGCTGCAGGTGTGTGCTGATGCTGCAGGTGTGTGCTGATGCTGCAGGTGTGTGCTGATGCAGGTGNGTGTTGATGCAGGTGGTGCTGATGCATTGGTGCTGATGCTGCAGGTGGTGCTGGTGTGTGTGCTGATGCTANGTGNGTGCTGATGCTGCAGGTGTGTGCTGATGCTGCAGGTGNGTGCTGATGCAGGTGNGTGTTGATGCAGGTGGTGCTGATGCAGGTGGTGCTAAAGCAGGTGGTGCTGATGCAGGTGGTGCTGATGCAGGTGGTGCTGAAGACGGTGGTGCTGATGCAGGTGGTGCTGATGAGGTATGTGCTGATGCTGCATGGTGCTGAAGCAGGTGGTGCTGAAGCAGGTGGTGCTGATGCAGGTGGTGCTGATGCTGCAGGTGGTGCTGAAGCAGGTGNGTGCTGAAGCAGGTGGTGCTGATGCTGCAGGTGGTGCTGAAGCAGGTGGTGCTGAAGCAGGTGGTGCTGATGCAGGTGNGTGCTGAAGCAGGTGGTGCTGAAGCAGGTGNGTGCTGATGCTGCAGGTGGTGCTGGTGGTGGTGCTGAAGCAGGTGGTGCTGATGCAGGTGGTGCTGATGCTACAGGTGGTGCTGAAGCAGGTGGTGCTGAAGCAGGTGTGCTGAAGCAGGTGGTGCTGATGCTGCAGGTGGTGCTGATGCTGGTGNGTGTTGATGCAGGTGGTGCTGATGCAGGTGGTGCTGATGCNTGTGTGTGCTGATGCTGCAGGTGGTGCTGGTGTGTGTGCTGATGCTGCAGGTGGTGCTGATGCTGCAGGTGGTGCTGATGCAGGTGNGTGTTGATGCAGGTGGTGCTGATGCAGGTGGTGCTAAAGCAGGTGGTGCTGATGCAGGTGGTGCTGATGCAGGTGGTGCTGAAGCGGTGTGTGCTGATGCAGGTGGTGCTGATGCGGTATGTGCTGATGCTAGTGGTGCTGAAGCAGGTGGTGCTGAAGCAGGTGGTGCTGATGCCGTGTGTGCTGATGCTGCAGGTGGTGCTGATGCTGCAGGTGCTGTGCTGAAGCAGATGGTGCTGAAGCAGGTGGTGCTGAAGCAGGTGGTGCTGATGCAGGTGGTGCTGAAGACGGTGTGTGCTGCTGCTGCTGATGCAGGTGTGATGAAGACGGTGGTGCTGCTGCTGCAGGTGTGCTGCTGCTGCTGAAGCAGGTGGTGCTGATGCAGGTGTGTGCTGAAGACGGTGTTGCTGCTGCTGCTGATGGGTGTGATGAAGACGGTGGTGCTGCTGCTGCAGGTGTGTGCTGCTGCTGCAGGTGGTGCTGAAGACGGCGTGTGCTGCTGCTGCTGATGCTCCAGGTGGTGCTGCTGCTGCAGGTGGTGCTGTCGGTGTGTGCTGCTGCTGATGCAGGTGGTGCTGCTGCTGAAGCAGGTGNGTGCTGAAGACGATGNGTGCTGCTGCTGCAGGTGTGCTGATGCAGGTGGTGCTGCTGCTGCTGCTGCTGATGGTGGTGCTGCTGCTGCAGGTGTGCTGATGCAGGTGTGCTGCTGCTGCTGATGCAGGTGGTGCTGAAGACGGTGGTGCTGCTGCAGGTGGTGCTGAAGACGGTGGTGCTGCTGCAGGTGGTGCTGAAGCAGGTGGTGCTGCTGCAGGTGGTGCTGAAGACGGTGGTGCTGCTGCAGGTGGTGCTGAAGACGGTGGTGCTGCTGCAGGTGGTGCTGAAGCAGGTGGTGCTGCTGCAGGTGGTGCTGAAGACGGTGCCCGTCGGGGGCTGGTGCGGACGNGCGGTGNACGCCACACCGAGGCGCGGCTGCTGGCGGTGACCCTGATCGTGGTCACGCCAGCTTCCTGGAGGCGATGCTGTGCATCGTCAAGCTGTGCGAGGTGACGNAGCGGTGGTGGTGGTGGTGATGGTGTCGATGGTGATGGTGCCGATGNAAGTGATGATGATGATGGAGGTGATGATGATGATGATGGAGGTGATGATGATATTGATGATGACGATATTGATGATGACGATATTGATGATGACGATATTGATGATGACGATATTGATGATGATGATGATGGTGGTGATGGCGATGGAGGTGATGATGATGATGGTGCCGATGGTGACGATGGAGGTGATGATGATGGTGGTGATGATGATGGAGGTGATGATGTTGGTGGTGATGACGATGGTGATGATGATGATGATGATGGTGCCGATGGTGATTATGGAGGTGATGGTGATGATGGTGCCGATGATGATGATGGAGGTGATGATGGTGATGGTGATGATGTGGTGATGATGATGATGATGATGGTGCCGATGGTGTNTGGAGGTGATGGTGATGATGGTGGTGATGATGATGATGGAGGTGATGATGGTGATGGTGGTGATGACGGTGATGATGATGATGATGGTGCCGATGGTGATGATGGTGATGGTGATGATGGTGGATGGTGACGATGGAGTGATGATGATGATGGTGCCGATGATGATGGTGATGATGATGGTGATGATGATGGTGGTGATGATGATGATGGTGCCGATGATGATGGTGCACGATGGTGATGATGATGGTGCCGATGATGATGGTGCCGATGGTGATGGAGATGATGATGATGATGATGATGGTGCCGATGATGATGGAGGTGATGATATTGGTGCCGATGATGATGGTGGTGATGATGATGATGGTGATGATGATGGTGCCGATGGTGATGGAGGTGATGATGATGATGGTGCCGATGGTGATGATGGAGGTGATGATGATGATGATGATGGTGCCGATGATGACGGTGCCGATGGTGACGATGGAGTGATGATGATGCTGCTGGTGTGATAACGAAGGTGATGATGATGACGATGTTGAGGATGATGATGGTGACGATGTGATGATGACGATGATGTTGACGATGATGTTGACGATAACGATGTTGACGATGATGTTGACGATGATGTTGATGATGATGGTGACGATGTTGATGATGATGATGTTGACGATGATGTTGACGATGATGTTGGCGAAGATGTTGCGGCGGTGCACAGGGTGGTCGCGGCTGGCGGTGCCGCTAGTGCGGTGATGGTGGTGATGCTGTTGGTGGTGATGGTGGTGATGCTGATGGTGGTGATGCTGTTGGCGGTGATGGTGGTGGTGCTGTTGGTGCTGATGCTGTTGGTGGTGGTGCTGTTGGTGGTGATGCTGATGGTGGTGATGCTGTTGGTGGTGATGCTGTTGGTGGTGATGGTGGTGATGCTGTTGGTGGTGATGGTGATGCTGTTGGTGATGGTGGTGATGCTGTTGGTGGTGATGCTGATGGTGGTGATGCGGTGATGGTGGTGATGCTGTTGGTGATGCTGTTGGTGGTGATGGTGTTGGTGGTGATGCTGTTGGTGATGCTGTTGGTGGTGATGCTGTTGGTGGTGATGGTGGTGATGCTGTTGGTGGTGATGCTGTTGGTGGTGATGCTGTTGGTGGTGATGGTGGTGATGCTGATGGTGGTGATGCTGATGGTGGTGATGCTGATGGTGGTGATGCTGTTGGTGATGCTGTTGGTGGTGATGGTGTTGGTGGTGATGCTGTTGGTGGTGATGCTGTTGGTGGTGATGGTGGTGATGCTGTTGGTGGTGATGCTGTTGGTGGTGATGCTGTTGGTGATGCTATTGGTGGTGATGCTGTTGGTGGTGGTGCTGTTGGTGGTGATGCTGTGATGGTGGTGGTGCTGTTGGTGATGCTGTTGGTGATGCTGTTGGTGGTGATGGTGGTGATGCTGTTGGTGGTGATGGTGGTGATGCTGTTGGTGGTGATGCTGTTGGTGGTGATGGTGGTGATGCTGTTGGTGGTGATGGTGGTGATGCTGTTGGTGGTGATGCTGTTGGTGGTGATGGTGGTGATGCTGTTGGTGGTGATGGTGGTGATGCTGTNGGTGGTGATGCTGTTGGTGGTGATGCTGTTGGTGTTGGTGATGCTGTTGGTGATGCTATTGGTGGTGATGCTGATGGTGGTGATGCTGTTGGTGGTGATGCTGTTGGTGGTGATGCTGTTGGTGGTGATGCTGTTGGTGGTGATGGTGGTGATGCTGTTGGTGATGGTGGTGATGCTGTTGATGGTGGTGATGCTGTTGGTGGTGATGGTGGTGATGCTGTTGGTGGTGATGCTGTTGGTGGTGATGGTGGTGATGCTGTTGGTGATGGTGGTGATGCGGTGATGGTGGTGATGCTGTTGGTGGTGATGCTGTTGGTGGTGATGCGGTGATGGTGGTGATGCGGTGATGGTGGTGATGCTGTTGGTGGTGATGCTGTTGGTGGTGTTGGTGGTGTTGGTGGTGATGCTGTTGGTGGTGATGCTATTGGTGGTGATGGTGGTGATGCTGATGGTGGTGANGCTATTGGTGGTGATGGTGGTGATGGTGGTGCTGCTGTTGGTGGTGATGGTGGTGATGCTATTGGTGGTGATGGTGGTGCTGCTGTTGGTGGTGATGGTGGTGATGCTATTGGTGGTGATGGTGGTGATGCTGTTGGTGGTGATGCTGTTGGTGGTGGTGGTGTTGGTGGTGATGGTGGTGATGCTGTTGTGGTGTTGGTGGTGTTGGTGGTGATGCTGATGGTGGTGTCATTGGTGGTGATGTGGTGATGGTGGTGCTGCTGTTGTGGTGATTGGTGATGCTATTGTGGTGATTGGTGCTGCTGTTGGTGGTGATGCTATTGTGGTGATGGTGGTGATGCTATTGGTGGTGATGGTGGTGATGCTATTGGTGGTGTGGTGGTGATGCTATTGGTGGTGATGGTGGTGATGCTGTTGTGGTGATGCTGTTGGTGGTGTTGGTGGTGTTGGTGGTGCTGCTATTGGTGGTGCTGCTATTGTGGTGGTGATGCTATCTCTGCGCTGCTGCTGTCATGTAGTGCACACAGCAGCTGCAGCACAGTCGAGCAGCAGGTCGCAGGGGCGTTCTCCTGCCCC